>JAIPRL010009525.1:0-17429 GCA_025469235.1 Pemphigus obesinymphae
ATTACAATTTAAAAAAAAAAAAAATATATATATATATATATATATAAAAATTTGTTTTGTTATTTCGTTAATATTTATTGTATCCTAGTATTTTTTTAAGACACTAAGAAATACACTAATGATGAAAAAAAAACTTTTTAAAAAAATGTAGACTATAAAGTGTTAGTATAGTATACTCTTTTAGCTATTACAATAGTGCAAAATGAATACATACGTATTATTATTTTATTATATCAATTAAATTACTCGTGTTGACAGTTGTATCTCTATAAAGGAGGAGAAATAATATGGACAAATTTCAATGCAGTGGATCCATTTTTCTTTGTCGGTGGTTACTTGGTATACACAGCTACTATTCCAGTGTTTATGAAACCGGGACTTATTTGGCTTAAACTTGTATTGCAAATCATCAAACGGATAGTCAGGTGAATCCCTTTTATCAATTTCTCATAATTTCGACAAATTTTTGAACAAAATCTTGCGATTTATTATATATTTGGTAGGTATTGCGTATTGCGTATTTGTAATATTGTAATTATAGGTATATATTATATTTACGCTCGATTAAATGTTGAACCTAAATTCTGGGATTTAATTTAGATTTTTACCTGCTTATTGTGCTGTGATGGCGATCACGGCCAATATTTTGCCTCACCTCGGAGATGGCCCTTTATGGCCACATTACATCTGGACGGAAGCCGAGAACTGCAAGAATTTTTGGTGGCTAAACATATTATTCATAAGTAATTTCACCGACCTCAAGAACCAAGTTAGTCGTATAGTTACGTTGAAAAGTAATCACAAGAATACATATTAAATCACTAATATAATTATTATTTTATTATGATTTTCATTTACAGTGCCTCGTTTTTAACTGGTACTTATCGTGTGATATGCAGTTCTTCATAGTTGGAGTTATTATCGTTTACATTTATTCAAAGAAAAATAAACTCGGTATCGTAATACTCGGTACTGTATTATGTATGTCGTTTTTGGTACCGTTTATTGTCACGCTATTAATGAAATGGGAAGGAATAGTTAAAATATATATTCGGTAAGTTAAATTGGTATATTAATAGGTAATATAAATGGTTAATATCATGTCCTCGTAATTCCGATAGACAATGAGTATTTATAACAATTTTTAATCATTATAGAATATGTGGTTTGTTACATATTATGTCAACATTTCTGTTCAACTATATAATAAGATAAATTAAAAAAAAAAAAAATTATAAAATGTATATATATATATTTAGTTACGACATTTTGGTATAAAGTTTTTTCGACAAATTAATTTTATTATGTAGTTTGTCCATTTCAGTTTAATAAAATATTTTTAATAAAACGATCATTAGGTATAAAAGGACTTCACTTGCCGGATAGGATCTGCTAGTGGACGTATTAAATTTTAAAGCAATGATATATAATCTTTTCAATAAAACTATTTTAAGCATAACTCAGTATATACTGTACAGTATTATATAAATATTACTCTTTCTAAAAAAAAAGTCGAAAATTGTACTATGACGTAACCACGTATATTTTTTCAGTTATTTATATTAACCGTAGCAACTTTATTCGTTATTTTACCATTTATTCAAATTTTCTGTTATAAAATATAGTTTTCACTTTGCCTGAGAAAATCAATAAATGATCTCTTGAAAGTAGCATATAGAATGTATTTGCCACTTAAAATATTTTTACTCCAAAACTCCTACTTAAATCTTTTTTCCCAAAATGTTATTTTCAGAATAAATAAAATGAAAAATAATTGAACTTCTCTGAAAATCTAAATTTGTTTTTATTTTATCATTTCCGCTATAATAAATACTTATTACTTCCGCAAGTATAATAAATATATATTACAAGTTTTGGAAGTATAAAAACTTATATTTTAATTAATATTTTTTTTTTTCAAAATGCCTTAATTTAGTTTACTAAGATTTATACAATAGGGGTCCTTCCCCTTAATCCGTTCTTGAACATATATAAATTATATAGAATAATATTTTAGAACGGACAATAATAATATTAACAATGTGTCTCATACTTCACTCCATATTCAGAGGAGCGGTGATGGTAAGTGTGTTTTTAGTTCGGACCTGTACATGCGAAACAGTTAAGTAATATAATATTAAAAACCAAATTATAATTGTTATTTTATTGATTCGCAATGGGCATATTGTTAAATGGATTTTCAGAGTATTTGAAGATGTAAGAAGTTCTATGGGAGCTCAAAAATCATACAGATTGAGTTATATGCGAGCAATACCTTACTTTTCTGGCCTAGCGTCAGCCTTCCTCGTCAAAAATATCAAGGGAAAAAATGGCAAATATTCACTAGTAATAACGACGACTTATAGTAAAACAACATAATATTTCATGCACGAATCCAATATATTTTGTATTACCTAACTGTCAATTTTTGGACTACTGTTTACTGTGCAACGTTAATTGTATTCATCATTTCTACGTCGGTTCAGTTTTATGGACAAGTATTTTATATTAGGCATAGACCGTATTATCCATTAGAACATGCTTTATATTCGGTTCCGAGTCATTGTACATACACTGCATTGTGCGCGTATTGTTTTGTTTTCCTGGAAACATCGGGATATGGTAAGTGGTATTTTAGTCTGCATACAAGTAAAATATTTATCGATATATTATATAATTGTTAAAAATAATATTTTTTTAATAAAACAAAAAAATAATAATCAAAAATTATTGGTCACGTGTGAAATGATGGACTATAGGAGGTATAGGAGGTCCTGACTCGTGAGTTCGATATTAAATATATATATATAATATATATCAATTATATCGTTTATATCATTTATACGTTTGGCACAAAATTACGTAATTATGTATACATTCTAAATTTCATATAGTTACCGGGCACATAAATTACTTTTAATATTACATATTATAATGTGTACTGGGTACATGCCATCGACCTGTATGGATTGAATACCAATATTCGTGACGTTCCAGTAGTTTAGGATAATCGCTTAATAATTGTTATTAAATAATTTAAATTGATTTTTACTCGTCATAAAACAGACTACTCGAAGTTCGTGGGTAACCGTCCGACCGATCAGTATGAGCTGAAAACGTCGACATTTAGAGCGCACGCATATGTTTGAGCGAGGGATGAGGATACGAAGAATACCGTACTTGGTGTAAATTGCACACTGACGTGAGAGCAGCCAGTTTTGTGACTTAGATCGACCAGAAATTGCAATAACCTAATCACCAGACAACAATATATTGTTTATCACCAGCTATGTCTGCATCGTGAACTACCTATGTGAAATTATCTTTATCCTGCATTTATTAAAATGCTAACCGAATCGTTTCCCATGATCGACGATTATGCGATTTGTTTTTTATTTTAAAATAATAATTTCAAAATACAACCTTAGAACACAGAAATATTATCAGTGTTCGGTACGTTCGCTTAATAATTGAACTCATTCATATTTGCGTTCAAATGTGTTTAAAAAGAACGCGTTCATATTCACGTTCTTTAAACAAATCAACGCTTTCATCTGGTCGTTCAATTTGATTAGTTAATTATTAATAAAATGTACTGTTTTCTTAAAGATGCGTAAAATAGAGGAATATATACCGCTGAAATAGTATATTACAGAAAAATATTGTACAAGGATAAATTTTGCACGGGAAAAACAATACACACGAATATGAAAATTGGGAATGTAATAAATAAAAAAAATATTACACAGGAGTGTTAAAATTAGGAAAGTATTAAATAGGAAAATTTCACACGGGAATATACAAATCGGGAAAGTATTAAGCAGGAAAAATTTTGCACGGGAAAAACTCAAATTATTCGTTTTTGACTATCCAAAAATGTTACTTTTAATATGGCCTAGTATTTCAAACCAAATCAATTTTTTACGGCATACTTTATTATTAAGGGTGTGTAATTAAAAATTTCAAAATTAAAGAATATGAATCATTTTTTATCTCTGTAATTTTTCTGTGCAATATTTTCCCATGTAATAACGTTCCTGTGTTATACTTTCCTGAAATGTTCAATCTGTGTAATATTTTTCCCGACTTAATTTCCTATGTAATATCTTTCTTGTGTTATATTTCCCTAAAATGTACGTACTCATTGTATTATTTTCATACGTAAAATCATTCCTGTGTTATATTTCCCGGTGTATTATTTTCCCGCGTAATTTTTTTCTCAAATTTTATTGTCTTATGTTATATCTTTCATGTATTATATTGTTTCGAAATATTTGTTTTTATATACAATTTTCTCATGTAATATTTTTCTGTTTTGTATACCTAGCTATTTTCCTTATATATTCACTAAAATATTACGGATTCGTAGAAACCATGGTATATAATTATATATAGTGGTTATGCACTATTAGATTACAGTTAATGTCTTTTGGATTTTATAGTACGATACTGTCAAATATTTGGTTAAAAAAAAAAATCCAATTTTTTAAAGGAATCTTTTCATATAATTTTTAACTTAATATGAGATAAACGAGATAATGTTTATTGATATTTTAATAAAATTGATTTATTATATTTTTATAAATATTATCTATTCATAGTCTCCTTCCATCCCATATTTGACTTTAAACTGCAATATTGTTTTCCACCTATTAGAAAAGTTTCTAAATATGTCACTGGACATCATCCCCCCTAATGTTTAATCTGGTTTTACTTTTCTGACTTCTCTGTTTAATTATCCAAATAAATATTCTATACCAAGTGGTCATGATAGGTAAATTACATTTAAAAAGTAAATTATAAAATTATTTGAATTACTTTCACGTTAACTAAAATGATTTATTTAATTACTTCAAAAGTTATGACGATATAATTTCCATAAAATGATAATACTGTTAGTATAGTCATCAATATCATACCTTACCAAGATATCAGAGTTCGTTAATGAAAATTTTAATCGTTAATGGACATGGGGTGTATACTACTAGATATTATTGTATAATATACAGTGTGATAGTTTTTTTAGGAACATAACACTTATTTCTGTGCTCCGATTGAAATATTACAATTATTGTGATAAGTTAAGGTGTATTTACATACACATTTTTGGATGATTTTCAAATCTTTAACTCTTTCATCGTGCATACGTTATAATTGAGCATTAATATTGTATAATTGAGTTTTATTCGTTCAAATCTCCGTTTACATTAAAAATATGATATTTAAAATATTTATGAATGTAGGACAAAAGATGGACAACATTTAAGAAGGAAATAATAGTAAAAGTGGGGACGATCCCCCCCCCTATATGGGACGTGTAGTCGCACTATTTTTAAAGTACCTATCAACTAGATCCAAATCGCTATCGGAAAATGTATATAATACATCAATATCAAATATTTATAGCACTTATATGCTATGCTTCAAAGTAGAAAATATACCCCTTCTAGTCACGAAATATGACAAAATATTGCAATAAAAAAAAAAAAAAAGGTTTAAAATGTTGTAGGTATTACAAAAAGATTATTTCAGAGCATGATTATCATCTGTCAAGTGACAAGTGTTTTGTTTATTTATTTTACATACATTTAAAACATTTAACAATATTTGAATATAATTTGACAATATGAACAGGCAAGTAGAATATTTTTTTGTGGAAATTTTTAGGGGGGTCGAATCTCCGATATTATGAAAAGTCGATTTGCGTCAGTAACCTTTAACATGTTACAATAATAATAAGCAACAATAATAGTTACGATTTAATAACGTTACATAATACAATTTTGCTTACAGATATATTAACAAAATTGCTTGACAATAGATTTTTCGTAACTATGGGAAAACTGTCATATTCCGTTTTATTGGTAAACCTCATTGTAATTGTTATATCACAGAGTTCACTGAGATTAACTGTATATCCTTCAATGAAGACATTGGTGAGATATACTATAAATAAACAATAATTGTGTAAATATCTCATATCATTTTAAACGTCATAATATGTTAATAATTTTCATTTATCTGCTTTTTCCAATCAATAATGTACATGAAAATAATATGTGATTTTTTTTTTTTTGGTTCAGGTTGAATCATTCATATATGATTCAGTTAAAAGTTATGTGTTTGCTGTGGCGTTATATTTAATTGTTGAATTACCGTTTGGAAATGTTTCACGTATAATCTTTGATAGATGGTAAATATTTATTTCATACATTTATTTTAATATTACACTTCTTACAAACCCATTAACACGGGAGCGTTTTCTTTTTAATTTTCAAAAAATTTTTGTTTAAAACTCGTATACTATACTTTTTAATCGTTAGTTTTTGAGATATTTGCTGTTGCCATATGGGCTATGGCAAAACTAGGCACTTGTAATTACTTGTTTTTAGAACAATATCATATTTTATTTTATTTTTCAAATATTTTATAATTATATTAAATGTGATAATTGTGACTTTTTATTATTATTATTATTATTATTATTATTAGTATACTGTGTTTTAAGTATACTAATTAATAATTACTAATCACTTACAATTCACGTATAATGTATAGTAAGTTGTATATATTGTATAATTTATATTCATATTTTATAATTAATAATTTGTTGTTTATAAAATAACTCTATAGAAAGGTTTATTTTTTCTAATTATACTTCGCCTCCTCGTCATACTTTTTCTGCACATCCACTTATCTCAATCTTTCGCATTATTTTCTTATCTCTTCTCTCCTCATACCACTCACTAATACACCTCCCCTCATTTTCAACCTTGCTCTTCCCCTCACTCCTTAAATATACACAACTTTCTCTTCTTTTTTCTGAACTTTCCTATATTATCACTCATCATTAAATAACTTTATCTTAGCTAGTCAATCATATATTTACTATTTGAATTCGTATATAAAATAATTTAACTTTGATAGGAATAAGATAATGTATGATTATATAGACGCAAAATACTAATTTAATAATTATTAATTTAACAGTTTTAGGCCTAAGAAAATATCGTTGAATACAAACGAAGAAATGCCTGCAGTCAAAATAATCGACAATGTGACAGAAATTCCAAATAAAGTCTTGTAATTTATAAAATGAACTAATTATATTTTATGTCATGTATAAAATCTATCAAACTAAATTGATCACCCTAAAAATTAATTTTATGAATCGCTCCACCATTCATTATATATATTTATATATAGATATGGTGACCAGATATAAAAATCCAAAAAAATTACATTTTAAAATTTATTTTTCTTTATAATAAAAAAATAACCCTCATTTAAGGTATACAAGTATTTTTTTTTTGACCGGATTACTTTATTATTTCTATTTCTATCCTCTAGGAAAAGTGTAACGTTTGAAATAATTTTATTTCAAGAGCAAATGGTTGGGAGTGTGTCTTTCAGATGAGTATTTGTGGTGGGATGATGGGAGCTCTCCCCCCCCCACCACTTGTAAAATACGTAAAATAGGTAATTAACTGTATAAAAATGTTGATTCTACATAGAAGAAAATATAATATATTATATTCAATACATATAAAAACCACAGCCAGTGAGCAATCTTTAGTAGGTATATATCCAATAAACATTTAAATATTTTGTTGGGGCCGGTAGTATAAATTAATATTTATTTTTTTTAAAATAAAATTGTGGACACCACAAAATTTTTGAATTTTTTAAATGTATATATGTACCAGGTACATTGTACCTATCCAGTATACAATGTGTACATACAATTAAAAGAAGAAAGAGGTTACCACTAATAAAAAAAATGGTAACTCTGGTATATGGTAATTAAGTGTTTTGTATTGCTTGTACAAATAATTCGATAATAATAATTTAATAATTGACAATAATAATAATAATAATTAGGTAGGTACTCACAAAATATTACGACGCACGTAGACTGGCCATCCGCTACGCACCCATCCTAAATAAATAAATTACAAACACAAAAATAATAATAACGATAAATTAAGGCAATTTGAGCCGAAATAATAATAAAAATAGAATAATATTAGCTATTAGAGCCTGATAATAAATTACAAAGATATATGGCTATTAAAGTCGATTAATACATAATATAAAAGTTATTATGACTCGCGTATGTGGATTTAGCCGACTTTAAGAGCCGAATGGATATACAATCTTTAATATAGGTACGCGATTAACGTGTTAACAATTTGTTATAGGAGCCGTAAACATATCTATTTTTTCTTACATGCGTTTGACACTCAAACATTGTCTATTCAAGTAGGTTTGTTTTTGATAAGAAACACAATTTAATAAAACCAATTCTAGTTCGATTAGCGAAACAGAAGAGTTAATATTGTTCAAGAACGAACCGTTTTACGAAAAAGTATATATTACAGTATTATACGATAGGTACGCGTTCGTTAACGAGCGACCGATAACGACGACGGTGTGATACATGACTGGATAGGTACGTAATCAAATTTAGTATGATTCAATAATAATAATTCACAAAAAAACGGATAACAATTTTACATAAAGTTATGTATATGTGTGCAGCTGACCAGCGGTAGTAGCGTGGTGACCGTTAAAATTTAATTGTAGATGATGGTGGCGAAGGGTGGTGCAATTATGTTGTTGAAATGAATTGTCTATTATACATTAATGATCGCTCGTAATATGCCATTTCAGACTGCAACATCCTCCCCCCGTTGAAAATCTTGATTTTCAACAGAGAGATATCTTCATCATCTTGTACTTGTAGACGACATAATTTGATGGTTGGTCATTGTATTTCTATACGATTCGTTGAGCGTAATGTTACGACTCGCACAACGTTGTCCTTCTCAGGATGTAGCTTGGTGACTCTTCTTAACTTCCACTTAGTGGGTTGTATGCATTCTTCCTTAATTGCCACCACGTCGCCAACTTCTAATGATCTGGTCTTATTCAGCCACTTCCCACGAACTTGACATTCAGGCAGATACTCATCTTTCCATCGTTTTCAAAATGATTGTATTAGAAATTGTACATACTTCCAGTGATGAAGTCCATTTTGTGACTTTTCGGTCTGATCTTCTTCAGGGTAACGATGCCATCAGTGCTGTACGAATTTGGGTTTCACACGAATACATTGAACGCAACTTAATGTAACTGAATGCGATCAGTCTTCCTTTAAGAGGCCAGTACTGTCGTCTCACTCTGGCTAACAATGATTGTAGCCTACAGTGTGCCAATTCTCTATATTTGTCTTCGAATATCAGCCGTGTTATTCTATGATTGGCTGGCAGCATAATCGGATATTTCTGGTAGATGGACATCTCAGCATTTTCTAAGCGTCTTCGACTCGGATAAGGCCATTTCTTATAAAGGGGTACAAGTTCTTTATTTTGCTTCTTTGAAGTAGTTTCTTATTACCTCCCAGCATTTTTTTTTAATAAAATGATTCTACTTGGACATGTTTAAGTATTACCAATGACGCTTTTTTAAATTCTGAGACAGTTAAATATATTGAACTTCCAATAACCTTCTTAGTCTTGTATGCAATGAACGGTAGAAGCCAAGCAACAGACCGAACGAGCTTATGCCAATTTAAATACGCGCATAAACTATTGCATGATTGAGTGTGAGAAGCTAGGGACAATTTTACTGGTTGTTGCTCTGGATAAAATTCATCCTCAACTAATCTCATTATAGATGGAATCCAGTCCACCTCCTCGGACGACATCCATTGTGGTATCACATACCATCATGTGACATTAGCTAGAAATTCTGCCGAGCATGTTCCTCGAGATATCACATTAGCTGGGTTTTCATTGGTACTCACATGACCTCTGTCATCTCCAAAATTTGATTCACGCAATTTAACACGTATGTCTCTAAACGGGCCCTTTGACTTTTGAGTCAGGTTAACACAACCATAGAATCCGTCCATAATCAAAAATTTCGTGCCTAAATAGTCCATGACTCTGCGACTTTATGAACTAATTCTACAAGCAACAAGGCATCACTGAGCTGTACTCGAGGAATCGTTGCTCCCTTTAATGGCGCTACCCCGATTTTTGCGCATAAGATCCTCGAATGCCATTTTCTACTGTTATTTTTCGATCGTACGTAAACACAGCCATCATATGGTACATTTGATGCGTTACAAAAGTCATGCATCTCTACTTGATTAGTGGAACTTGGTACGACCTTCCTTGAAATTACACAGTCCTTCGATTTCTCCAAACTATTGTAAAACTCAATCTATTTGTCTTGCCAATTAGGAGATATTTGAATGTCCCATTCCGTCTTCTTTGCCCATATCTGTTAAAGAAATATCTTGCCCTTAATTAAGGCAAGTGATAAGAATCCAAGAGGGTCGAAGATCTTATTTAAGTCTGATAGTATCATTCTCTTTGTAAATTTGTCATGTCTGGATATCATAGATATATTGAATTAAAAATTTTTATTTTAAAATTTAAAATAAAAGAAATTGATCCGCTATTGGTTTCCAACCTAAACCTAAAGATTTAATGGTTTCATCGTCTCCTATTTCTAATGTAAACAAGGAATCTCTTGCGGTAGTTTTTCAGACTCTACAATTGAAATAATCTCTTTGTGCAGTTGAATATATTCCTCCTGTGTTTCGGCCCCCCTCATAAGATCATCCAAATAGAAGTCTCGTCGTATGGTCTCAGCAGCACGTGAAAATTGGCCTTGCACTTGTTGTGCCAGCAATATTAGACACTGTGTAGACATGAATGAGGCTGGTGTTGTACCATATGTTACAGTAACTAGCTGATAAGTACGAAGAACCTCACTTGAATCACCACGCCAGAGAATTCGTTGTAGGTTCCAATTTTGCTCGTCCACAGAAATTTGATGAAACATCTTTTCGATAACTGCTGTAATGACATATTGATGTCGAATGAGGATTGAGAATATATCATCTTGAGTTATATGCCCTCGCATTAGAATATCGTTAAGAGATATCCTAGTAGTTGTTTTAGCTGAAGCATCGAAAAGTACTCTTATTTTTGTAGTTAAACTTGAGGTTTTAAAAACAGAATGATGTGGCAAATAAAATGAACGTTCAGAAATATTTGATTCTATAGGTACTAACTGCATGTGGCCCATTTCTAGATATTCTTTCATAAAATTTGTATACTCAGCACGTAATTTTAGGTTCCATTTTATGGAAGCACAAAAAATATCCCAACAAAAATAACAGATTGGTAGCAGAAAACACCAAGTTTCCTTTCAACTATTATAACTGTGGTCGGATTGGTCATAAACGTTCTGATTGTCGTGTGAAGATGCTACAAAAATCTAAAAATCATCATAAAACCGGAAAAGCAAATCACACTGAGGAAGTTCAAAAGGAAAAGGAAGAAATCACTTTTCAAACTCAAAATTTGACTGCTGTGAATGTGAATATTTTAAATGCAAATCAAATATCATGGTACCTAGACTCGGGAGCATCGGATCACATGGTAAACGATACATCATATTTTACAGAAATTCGAGAACTGGAACAACCTATTAAAATTGCTGTAGTCAAACAAGAGGAAATGCTCTTCGCTAAACATACAAGTACGATACATAATTTTCTAATGTTGAAAATGTGTCTAAAATAATAACTTTCAAAAATGTATTTTACGTACCAGACTTATTGAGTAATTTATTTTTTGTGAGAAAAATTGAAGAAAAAGGAATGAAAGTAACTTTTTACAATGCTGAGGTTTTAATACACTGAGAAGAAAATTTAGTTGCCAATGGAAAAGAAATGGTAAAATGTATAAAATTGAATTTAATATGTGTATGCATAATACAGCTATTGCTAATATAGGTATGAAATGAAATGTAAACTTATGGCATAAAAGATTGGGACATTTATGTAAATCAAACATGTCTAGACCGATTAAAGGAAATATGGTAGACGGAATTGATATTTCTGTGAAAGATGTAGATAATTTTGATGTTTTGTGTGAATCGTGTATAGGAGGTAAACAAACACGGTCATCATTCAAACAGAATCTACTTAAAAGATCTAATCGACCCTTGGAACTAATACATACAGATGTTTGTGGACCGATATCACCTACAACATGGGACAATGTTTTAACAAAATTTTAACACTGATTGATGATTATACTCATTTCACAATGGTATACTTATTATCTAATAAAAGTGAAGTATTGAAATATGTAGTATAGTATGAAGCATATGTTACATCAAAATATAATTATAAGATATCACGTTTAAGATGTGATAATGGTGGAGAATACATTTCGAAAGATTTTAAGGAATTTTGTGTAAAAAGAGGGAAACAAACTGAGTATACTACAGCAAATACACCAGAACTCAATGAAGTAGCAGAGCGTATGAACAGAAATTTACTAGAAAAGCTCGTTGTGTAATATAACATTCTGATGTTGACAAGAAGTTATGGGGGGAAGCAATCTTATCATCTAGCTACATAACAAACAGAAGTCCATGTCGTTCGTTACAAAATAATAAAACTCCAACTGAATTTTGGACCAATAAATGAGTAAATCTTTAAAAATTAAAAGTTTTTGGTTGTGAAATTTTTGTTCATGTTCCTGAAGAAAATAGAACAATGTTAGATTCAAAAACAAAGAAATGTATTATGATAGGATATAATATAAACGGTTACAGACTTTGGAATGAAATAGAAAATAAATTAATTGTTTCTAGTGATGTAATTTTTAATGAAAATGTTTTTCTTAAAAAACAAAATATTGAAGATGTGAATATCACTAATGACAAGACATATCTAGAACCAAATGATATAGAGACAACATGTAATGAGAAACCAATCAGATCAACAAGATTAAGGAAGACACCCGTATGTCATGAAGATTATGATTTTAGTACTTTAGCGTTGAATGCAAATACATTTATAGAAGATTTACCAAATGACTATAATTCAATTATAGGTCGACATGATGAAAAACATTGGTTTGAAGCAATTGAAGAAGAATTACAATCATTGAATAAGAATCGAAGGTGGGAAATTATGAAACTACCAGATGGAAGAAAACCTATTGACAGTAAATGGATTTTCAAAATCAAAAGGGGCAATGAAGGTAACATCATTAAATATAAAGCCAGGTTAGTTGCAAGAGTTTTCCTACAAAAACAAGGAATAGATTTTAATGACACATATGCTCCTGTCGCTAAGCTTACAACTGTTAGGGCAATACTAGCTCTCATAAATGAGAAGTCTTTACATGCTCATCAAATGGATGTTAAGACTGCATTTTTGAACGGTTTTCTAAATGAAGAAATTTACATGACACTACCGGATGGATTCAAGGATGACACTTAAAGGGTATGTAAACTAAATAAATCTTTGTACGGACTAAAACAAGCGAGTAAATGCTGGAATGAAAGATTTCATTTATATGCCACCAAATTAGGATTTAAAAGATCAGACAATGACTATTGTTTATATATAAATTCAACATCTGTTATTGATAGAAACTTAAGTTATCTTATACTATACGTTGATGATGTTTTAGTTATTAGTAAACACTTTAATGAAGTAATACAAATTAAAAATAATCGTATGTAGGAGTTTGAAATGACTGATGGAGGTGAATTAAATTTTTTTCGTGGTCTTCTCATTTGAAAGAAATCATTTTTGTTTAAAAGTTGACCAAATACAGTACTTAAACAATTTATTAAAGAAATTCAATATGGATGATTGTCATTCCACATCAACTCCAATGGAATACAAGTGAAGTATAATTTTTGATAAAAAGGGTGAGATTTGTGACAAACCATACAAACAATTAATCGGCTGTTTAATGTATGCAATGCTTGGTACCAGACCAGATCTATGCCATGCTGTTAATTTTTTTTTTAGTAGATTTCAAAGTCATCCAACTGAAGAACATTGGATACATCTAAAACACGTTTTACGTTATATTAAAGAAAGTATTAATCTAAAACTATGCTACAAGAAAAATACTAACACTACTCAAGTTCTGTCTGCATATATTGATGCTGATTGGGGTAATGATGTTAATGGTCGTCGATCCACTACAGGATACCTGATAAAATTTTATAATTGTACAATATCATGGTGTTCGAAGAAACAACAAACTGTTGCTATCTCATCAACAGAATCTGAATATATGGCAGTGAGTGATGCTATATGTGAAATATTATGGATGAAAAGTCATTTGTCATTTTTAAACATTCATGTTAAAGGACCCATATCATTGTTTGAAGACAATCAAAGTTGCATAAAACTAGCATCAAATCCAGAATATTATAAACCGACCAAACACATAGATATAAAACATTATTATATTCGTGGAAAAATTCAAGAAGGAACAGTCGAATTAAAGTATATTCATACTAATGATCAAGAAGCGGATATGCTGACCAAGTCACTAGCTGTACATAAATTTAAGAGTGATTTATTAAAAATTGAATTATATAATTAAGTTTTTTTTTAATAGGTATTTATGTATTTTTATTTATTTTACTCATTGAAGGAATGAAGTTAGGTACAATTCACTTTTATTAATATGTAATAATATGAGGTTATGTTATTTTTTTTTTTCTACTCCTAAATAATATGGTTTTTGTCATTACGTAATAAGTGTTATAACTAATGTGGATCGTGTTTTAATAAAAGTTAATCTAATATAAAAATTCGTTCTGGTTTTTGTTTAAATTACAATAACCACGTCCACAAAATACAGATAGAAATACAAGAAAGTTAAGTTCAGGGTAAGATTTTCTGGTATAACTACATCTAAGTTTTTTGTTCCGATCATGGATCATGGGGGGGGGGTGGGACATGTGAGCTCCCATCGTCCCATTTTAAATTCGCACATGAAAGGCACACACTTAATCAGTTGATCTTGAAACGAAATTATTTTAAATATTCAATTTTTCTAGGGAATAGAAGTAATAAAGTAATCAGTTAAGGAAAAAAAAACGCGTATACCTTGAAGTGAAGGGGTTTTTTTTATTATAAAAGAGGGTAAATTTTAAAATGCACGTTTTTTGGATTTTCATAACTGGTTTTTATACCTATATATAAAATATATATATAGTCAATGGTAGTGCGAATCATATAATTAATTTTTCGAGTGATCAATTTAGTTTAACAACTTTTATACATATCATAAAATATAATTAGTTCATTTTATAAATTACGAATTATTTTTAGAATAGCGGCTCTATTTACACTGGGTATATATACCAAATATCACTATATATATATATATATGGGTATAGAGCTGATATATATGTACACGTGAGACCAAGGTTAGAATTTTTGTTAAACTTTTCGAAGAACGGCCGACGATCGACTGATTAAATGTATACGCGTATACCTACCGTGTTTTTTCTTTTTTATAATTAGCACATAATATAACTACATATTAATTTGTCAGATAGATAGTATTTGTATAGATTATATTATGTATTACCTAGTTAATTTAATAAGGTCCGAATCCTGCACCGTACCTAAATGTGTACCTAACCTTATTGATATACCGAGTTGATTTTTGTACGGATCCACGTAAAACGCATCCATTATTTACACGTTTAAAATGAATGAATAGAATTGTTTATATTTGTGTTTACAATTGTTTTTTAAGGACGACATATATTATAATTAAATACAGCTATTTGGCTATTTTAAAACTGAAATAGTCGGACGACAGTAAGGCCAATGAGAAGAAGAAGATTATTTACCTATTTAATGTTTTCTTCGCGTTTGACGATTTACTGTTAAAATAAAAAAAATTTTTACCTTTCACGCGGACAATAATGTTTTTTAACTGTAACGGGCCCGGGATGGTACGTTCCAAAGGCGTTCAAATTAATACTCATTACAATAAAAATGAAACGCAATCACGTAAAATAATCCATTTTCGACATTATTATTAAATATAACATTTAACTGCACTTGTGGAAAAATATTTATATATTTTGATTTAATTTAAACAACCGGAAAATCGTTTAAATTTCTTAAAAATACGAATTTCGTTTAAGTCTACGTTCTATTTAAAAGAAATTATTATGGCGTTCGTGAGTCATTCATATATATGAACACTTGGATGCAATTAACGTTCATAAAGAACGAATATCAGATTCTATTATCAGAAACATTCAAAACGTACTAAATATTTTAATTTACTTCCCCCAATAGGATCATATGAAATTGATATAATTGATAAATTATGTCATAAATATATAATATATAAATATAATAAACAGAATATTATTTAATTTTGTATTAAAAAACTAAATATTTAAACAATTATGAAGATATGCGAATAGTGAGCTCGTATGAACTGTTTAATAAATATTATTATAATAAGTAGTATAATACAGTAGTAACATCATTTTGAAAAAAAAAAATGATTTTTCCTGACTTTTATTTTATTTATAATTTTTTGTTTTTTAACAAACTAAATGTTAAATTCATTCACAGAAATATTATTGTGTGTAATTGTAAAAAAAAAATTATTATCCAACTCAAAATGTGATGACAATTTACCATCATGTACCTACTAATAAATATTAACTTTTTTTGTATTTTTAAATACCATATTATTATTTATCTAAACATTTTTATTTATATTTTTAAACACATTATTTTTCTTAAATATATTTATATTAAATTAATATTATTGTTAGTATACTTGATAAAAATTACAATAAATTGTCTGTCTATCTAAAAAATAAGAATAATACTAGCATTTGCTGTGAGATCATACGTAAAAACTAATTTTTATTGAAAATTTTAAATAATTAATTAATTAATTATGTGTAAGTAAAATTACTCACATTTTTACTATAGCCATTAGTAAAAATTAGGGGTACTTAGGGACGTAGCTAGTGAAAAAAAATTTTTAAATGCTTTACAATTTCCCAAAAAATTTATTATGATAACTTGTTCTTTTCAATACTTTATATAATAAACACATATTTATTTTATTTGTACGTATTACTTGTATTTATTAATCAGTTTTTTTAAAAACGATTCTTATCAGACATTATTATTATTATTATTACATATCATCATTATTATTTATTATATTATATTAAAATTAAAAAGTTAATATTTATAACTCGAATATAAGACTATTAATATTCTTCGAAAAGCTATAGTTAAAGATATTCTACTATTAAAATAATTACAAATATATAGACCAAAGGCAATTTTTTTCTATGAAATATGATCATTTTTAAAACGTATTACATTTTTTAATCACAAATGTATTACACCTTCGTCAATATAGTCAATATAAAAGTATAAGAGTAAAATATATATTTTTATGAAAATAATAATAAAAAGCCGGTCAGTAGGTTGTGGAAGCACTTCGCTCGTCGGGTGTCAGTATTGGTGGATGCACTTCGCTACTGGGCAGGGTACTTTTGGTGGATGTATTGAATTTGAAAGCAATGAT
>JAIPRL010009526.1:0-17428 GCA_025469235.1 Pemphigus obesinymphae
ACGATCGTAATTCGATGTCACCAGTACGATATTAAGCGCTAGTTGAACGTTTCCACAACTGATTAAGGGAGTCAGTTTGAGGGCAGAATGATAGCTGATTATTATATGCCGTTGGGCATCCATACTAACTTAATTCGTGGGTTAAAGTAATAATTATTTCTTCATAATCAATGATATTATATATAGTCTATGGCTGTCATACCTGTTTATATTGTCATGACAATTAGCATTTATTTTTTAATTGAAAAAATATACATATTTCCTTCAATATTTAATGAAAACATTATTGAATTAAAAATGGATAATACATAATATTATATATTTGATAAACAAATTTAGAACGAGTTATTTTATTTTTTATTTTTATATATGTGCAGATTAGCAAAATAGGTACTACATTTATTTTAATAAGCTTCAAAAATAAGATTGTTTCTTATAATGTACCTAGGTACTCTAAAAATATATTATCTGAAGAACTATTAATATTTATAATGTTAATTAGTAGTGACCATGTACCAATTCTAAAATGTAATTTTATATGTGTATTCAACATAAATTATACTAATACAGATTTCACAAACAATTTATTCATTTATCTTGGGGAAAGATTTAAAGTTAAAATATCTTGAAATAATGGCATAGGTTTTGGATTTTCAGTATTTTGTCAAAAAAATGTATGTAAATTGTAAGTATACCATATTAGTATTTCTTTGCCAATCTACACCTGTTTATAATGTTATTAACACCTTAGATTATACCCAGCTATACACAAAAATCAGAATTCCTAATGATTAATTAGTTGTAGTTCACAAATAGATTGTACATCTAAATTCCATTAATCTAATAAAAATAACTCAATGCAATTGAATATTCACATCAGAGATGACTAGGTTAATTTAATTATTAATTTGGAGATTTTAAACTGATGTAGGTAAAATGTCAAATATGTTTCTTATAATTAAATAATAGTTTGTACCATAAAATTGCAATTTTTTTATTATAAGGATGCTACTTATTTATAGATGAATATATATATTTTTTAATAATGCGGCCCCAAATTTTATTGTAATTGTCTAAGAAAATAAAATATAAATGAAATTTGCATTTAAATAATTCATATTAATGAAAATATTATGTTTAAATAGTGTTTTATTTAAAAGAAAATTTAGACATTTTATAGTTTTTGGTTGCAGAACCACTTATTTAAATTTTCGACATTATTTTGGCAAATTGAAGAAAAAATAAGAAATTACATTTATGTCAAACACAGACATACCTTTAATCAAATGACTAAAGGGAAAATGGTATAACATTAAGATAATTTTGTAACTGGAAACTCATCTGATGTTAAAACTTAAAATTGAAAAAGCCTGTCAGTAAGGATGTAGGGTAGAACTACTTCACTTGTCAGATAGTATAGTATACTGGTGGTAGTTCATGAATGTATAGACTTTGAGATATAAATCCTTTTTTTTAATAAAACAGAGCAGTAATAATAGCTCAAATACATACTTTGTAAAAATGTCTAGTCAATGTTTCTAGAACTATTATTTTTGTAGTTACAAGAAAATAACCAGTTATTTTATTTTCCTGTAGGTACCTACGTCTTATACTTTTTCCTTACATGTTTATTTAAAAGAGCAAAAGATAATCCTGTCTACTAAACCTGCTCGATTACACACGGGAAAATAGACATTACATGAATCAATTTGATCAAGTCTTCTGGTCGAAAGTTGTTCACAAAAAACCAAGATCACTGCTTTGCTTAGAGTTTAAAATTATAATTTTACAAGGTGACAAAAATTAATTGAAATGTTATATGTTACTTAATGCATGAAACACAAAGCATTACTAATTATATTATTTATAAGATATCGCATAGTCAATAAGTACTTAACTTATTTTTCACTATAAAATTTAGTGTCTGAAATCTTTAATGTATCAATGAAAAAATCAGATTTAAAAAATATTAAAAATCCTGCAGAAATTTTGCATTACAATGGATTTTATTTTACTTTTTTAATGGTGCATCATGTGAAAATGCACATAATAAATATTCATTTTTTCCCCAAAACCCTTCATATGTTATTAATTTTAAAATTGTCATTTAAATCCTAAAAATTAACTTGTATATTATAATATAATATTACATTGAAACTTAAATAAATAATAAACAACCGAACTATTCACTAAAGTGAACAAATAATCCCATATCAAGAGTAATGACACCCAGACATGACAGTCCCACTCGAAAGTTTATTTTTTTTCAGTATTTGGTTGGCATTCCCAATTACATTAATATCAATTATAACACAATATACTTAGATCATCTAAGATACTATATTTTAGATTCTGAGCGAAGCGAGGAATGTATGGTTTTA
Organism: Pemphigus obesinymphae; assembly: GCA_025469235.1. Lineage (NCBI taxonomy): Eukaryota > Metazoa > Arthropoda > Insecta > Hemiptera > Aphididae > Pemphigus > Pemphigus obesinymphae. The sequence continues at coordinate 2,382 of JAIPRL010009526.1, forward strand.
TGATATGTACTTTTTTATTTGTATACATTTTTTTGAGTAGAAGGAGCCGAACAGTAGTTTTGGAGTAAAGATATTTTTTGATAGCAAACTGATTCTAGTTGGTACTTTGAAGATATCATATTTTGATTTTCCGAGTTAGTTTTAAAACTACCTTTTATAATGGAAATATTTTATAAATGTAGAGGAAGTAGCCAAATAATAATTAAAAGTTGTTCATGGTCACCCATTTTTTAAATATAACAAACTTACCAAATTTCGCTCAGAATCGTCTTTCGGATTCAATGATTTATTTTTGCTTTTAAATGTCCAATAATTATAATACAGTATCCTGTCCGAGAACTCTAGGGATGATGAACCAACTTTTATCATCTGTACTTGAAGTAATTATAACACTTGAAACTTAATTCAGGTATAAAAACAATATTTCTTATTAACTATAAAATAATTAAGAGTTTATAAAACCAACTAATCTTCTTAAATTATGATATTAGTATCTATAAATTGTTATTTAATAGACCCTGATTTTTCATTTGATATTTAGATAAGCGTAATATTTTATAAATAACTAATTAACATAAAATGTATAAATATAATTATTTTATATCTGATCTGCTAATGAATTTGCCAATATTTGTAAGTCTTGTTGAGCATTTATCAACTAAAACATAAAAAGTAATATTAAATAATATTTATACTAACTAATATATATATATATATTTATATTTATATGTATTTATTACCTTCGAGATACTTTCAACTTTTAATTCCAAATTGATTTGATCCAAACTTTGTGTTTTGATAAGTCCATCAAACTCTTGTGGGGACATTTTGATTGGTTGCTCGCAATTTGATAAATGTACCTTATTTTTAATTGAAATTCTAATATACTCTTCTATTTCTTTTTTAACTGATATCAAATCCAAACGTTCTAAATTTGTACAATTTGAAGATCTTTCCTAAAAGTAATAGAAAACATTTTATATATATTCAATAATTTCAAGATGTTTCTTTCTAAATACCTACCTCACAATTTGAGATAATTTTATTATCTTTATTTTTATTTGGATTTATTGGTTTCTGTATGATTTCAACTATTTCTTTAACAATACCTTCAATACTTTCACTATTTTCATTTAAAATTTGTTTGACTTGTAATTTTTGTATTAGTTCTGGAGGAAGGTAATTTTTATTTACAACAGACTACAAAAAAAAAAAAAAAAGTATATATCATAATACATTATTATAATACAATAAGTAAAAATAATAATTATTAAGGTCTAATAGAAATTAAAATAGTACATAATATTATTAAGGCTGTTAGAGCACCCCTTATAATTTTATTATTTTAGACCAATTCTATTTTGATTTTAAGTATCTACTTATAGCTTCTTGTTTTGTCTTTTAATGTAAAATAATTTAAAATTTTACCAAATTGACAAAATCAAAACTATAAATAAACTCAAACATTTGCAAAGCAAAATTGTTTCAATGATTAAATCCTAATTGGATAAGTTAACTCTACATTCACAAAAACTTTAAAACCTTGTACTTCATACGATCACACTATCGGCAGATAGTGAATTATTTAAGTCAAGAGTATCGTGTATTAAATATAAAATTAATAAACTGTAACAATCGCCAGCCAACTCTAATATTGTTAATGAGAACAACTAAATTAATGAAATGTTCAACAGACAATCTCATTCTAATATTATATTATTTAATCTACCGGTAGTTGCTCTCAATACTGCATACCATATTAGTGGTTTTACTAATATTACCATATTAGTGATGAATCTGTTTTTCAAAATATTTATTGGATATTCATCAAACACATATTTCAAGTTTGGGAGTCCATGTCTCGTCCTCTTTGAAGTTTATGCCTATAAAGATCTCTTTAATAAATTGTAACAATATCTTCCAAGTTCTTGCTAACAAAAAAAAAGGATTCACTATTAACTTATATTTTGTTTTTTAATATTATTTAAAATCTTATTTTATTATATCCTAATGCAGATCTATTACTTTTTGGCAATTTCAATCTACCTAACTTATATAATCCTATTAATTATCCTTATTTTGTAATATTATAACAATAACACTCTTGATCTTATTCTATCTAATATTTTTTCTACTATTATTTTATTACTACTTTTCTATTTTACATCCTGAATCTATTGTCTACGTAGATAAATATCATGCTTATCTTTTATATCCCTTATCTGTTGAACTCCATTCTAATTCTGTCGAATTCTCCCTTTCATTTAGTGAATTTTTTTAAGACTGGCAAAAAGACAATTATTACTCTAATCTCTATTATCTCTCCTGGGCTCTTTTAATTTGTAAAATTTATTTTTAACTTAATCCTGATATTAATACTTCAATTGATAAATTTCATTTCAGATTAGTTTTACTTTATAGTACCTAATTTGTATCAGTTAATAACGGTTTTTTTTTTTTTTTTGTAAAAATGTAAAAAATTTAATATTGTGTTATGATTAAATTCTTGCATTTGAAAGGCAATATGCCAACACAAATTAAATTTGAGTTGGGCATTTTTTATGAAGACTTCCTCATTATTTTTCACTGTGAAAATTTGGGGGTAGTTAAATTTAAATGTGGTCATACCAGCATGTCTGATGATGAGCATTCCAGACATCCAATAATGATAACATTGAAATGGTACTGGACGATCACCAATTTAAGGTTAGAGAGAGTAGAGACTGTAGGCATAAACAAAGGAAGTGTTTTCTATATTTTGACCAATTATTTTAACATGCATAAAATATCTGCATGGTTGAGTGCCACTTTTGCACAATTTCTACCAAAAACCCATTCGAATGAATATTAGGTCCTGCTGAGCGGTTTAAACAAAATGAATCAGATTTTTATAACTAGTAACATAGATATATTAAACTATTGGAAAATTATATATCGTTGTCTAATATAGGTATATTGATAAATATCAATCTTAAAAATCTGTTTGTTTATTTAAAACTATTATGTTTTACTTTATTATAAATGAGAATACTGAATTAACATACATATATTTTTATAGTTATTTAATATCATTAAATCTTTTTCTATATTGAAATATCTATTACATTCTAAGATATGCTTTAGCAAAACTAGATTTAGGAAAAGATTTTTATGAGTTTTATTTCTGAAATAAATATATATGCTTTTTGTATCAAATTTAGAATAGATTTTCTAATACAAAATTTATTGCAATTGCAATGCTACATATATGCTTATAAACGCCATAATTATTATTAATTGATAGAAAATATATTTTTTAGTTTTTTGGAAAATATTATAGTTATTTATAGTTTTAATTGAATTATTATTAGTTTTAAAGGTAATTTTTACATAATTATTATTGTTGTTATTTAAAATATTAGCAAATTTATCTGAAAAAAAGTTATAGTATTTCATAAATTTAGAAAGATTAAAGAGATTAGATCATCGCTTGAAAAAGTATATAGACTTAAAAGAAAACTATGTTGAAAAATGAAAAAATACTTGTTTCTTTGTTAGGTTTAAAACTTATCAAACAACCTACTTATATCACATAAAATATTAATAGCAAAAATGATTATCTCTTACTCGGAAATAGTTACTGCTTTCATAAATACTAGGCATCAATCTTTCAAAACTAGGCAATGGAGGCGCGATTGTTGTAGTTGGTATTAAAACTTCTATTATAGATCTCCATCTACTGATATGCAACTGCATTGTCAAATTACCCTAAAACAATAAAATAATTAATAATTATTTAATTCTATAATTACTTAATGTATTTGGCGTAGGGAAATTGGCTCCCCTACCACCCGATATTATTGCAATATTGCAATATCCCCTTGCTGGTGGAAAGTTCCAGACGAACTATGTCTGGATAATGAATAATATCTTCTCCTTGGCAACTAAATTTATAATTGTGCCTGTGGAGAATCAAATAATGATATCCATTTATGAAATTTAAAAAAAAATAATCTTTTGTTACCATTTGTTGAAAATATGATTTGAGTGATAATTACAATATCCTCTTTCCCATAAATACATAAATACTTTAATATTATAATACTATAGTAACTTATATAAATATTATAACACATAGTTATATGCACATATTTATTTTTAATAATATTCAATTTGTTTTCCTGTTCATGACGCTTTACTAGTTGGAATGATTTTTTAAATACTCTTTAATTTAAATTCCACACAACACTTTTGATTCTAACTTAATCTTATACAATATAATAAATTACTTAAGTACCTATAACCTATATTTGAAAATATTAAATATACAATTACAGTAGTCTTGCTAATCCGGTCTTGGTGGGACCAAACCTCATTCAGATAACCAATATTAAAATAAATCCAGATTAAACAGAATCATCTGTAAAATATTTGTTAAACAAGTTTTAGATGGATAAAACTAATAAAATTAATATTTTTATGATAAAAAAATAAAAATGCATTTTTTTGGTCTCAATACTACAACCTAGGTAAACATTTTTAACTTACATATTGACTTAGAATAAAAAACCAAACATCTTATTGATTAAAATACAAAGTATATTAATTCGATAGTACTAATGACAATTTTAGGTCCATTCGGATTAACCGATGTCCGGACTAGCAAGACTCTACTGTTCAATTAAAAAAATTTTTTTATTTTAATTTAAATTGAGTCCCCTGAAAATAATTTCATATAAATAAAAATGTAATTAAAAAATGTTAAACTACATTTTAAAAGTAATCTAAAAATTGTCCCATAAGGCCATAACTGTATCACTTTTTATTGTTGTGTAATTATGGCATTTATTCAAAAACATGTTTGTGAAAAACAAACGGAAAGGCAATTTAAACGGGTTTTAAAGGAAATATACCTATTATAAAATAAAGGACAATATTTTTGAGATAATCTCATTGGTGTTTACTAGTACTTTAGTTATATTGTTAAAAAAAACCTTATTTTTACTTTTTTATTAATTAATATTTTTTAAAACGCACAAAATTTCCAAAATATTATTCTTTATATATTTTATGATAGATGTTGTAACTGTAAGACAGCTTGTTCATCACAATAATGTGACATGTGATTTACAAGTAATCGTACAAGTAATTTTTCATTTATACATATAGAAAATCACGAGAATGAGTCACTGATCTAACATGTTAGATCACGTATCACTTCTGTGTCATTTATAAAATATTGCTACTTGCTAGTGATAAAAGTGGAGCACACACTACTTTTGTCACTGTCATTTGCCCATCACTATGCATTCAACGAATAATACATACCTACTTATTTTTTTTTTTGTTTATAATCAAATTTATCACTATATAGTATAGGCAATAAGCAATCATATTTTTATACCCTATACATAAAATGTATAATATTTTATTCAGCTTTCAATTTTAATAAAAGTTATGTTTTCTAATTTATGAAAATAATCGATTTTAATCCAAAATTTCTGTGTAATAACCGTTAAACGAATGAGTATAATATTTTACCTATTAAATGAATTACAAATTGTGAATGCTCAAATAGCACGTTTTTATTTCGAAACTATTTTTTTTTTTTTGTAAAATTAAATAAGTAATCAATTTAATAAAATACGTTATACAATAATATAGTATACAATGAATGTACTCTCAAAGGCCCAATTAAAATTTTGATATTTAATTTATTGCTAAGATATAAGTGTAAAATACACAAACACAGATTAGAACCAAAGATACATCCTTAAGGTTAATTTAGTTTACAATATTCATATATTTATGTTGTTATTATGGCTCATATGAAAATAAAATAAAATATATACATTATACATATATGAAAAACATGAACTTGTCTGGTTTTTGTACATAAAATGTTAATTTAGACAAGTCCATTTACCCTATTTCTCCAAAAATTACATTCGGACTTGTCTCATTCTTGTACACAATCGAAGAGGGCAAAAAATTGTATTGAAAAATGTCAAAAAGTAATTTTCTGAAAAAATGGACTTTGTCCATTTTTTTTTTTGTCTAGTTGTTGCACGGATCCCTTCAATTGGCTTTATGATCAAAATAATGTATTCAGAACTCAATTTAATATCACTTCAGCTAATGTTAAAATGTTGTGTCACGTTACTTGTCATATTACGTGCCATGTTACTTTGGTGGACGAGCAGACTAAGATCATTTTAAATAGTAGTTTGTTAAATTAGATTTTTGGACATATTTTTGATATTGAAATTCATTGATGTGGAGTCCTCTAGACATATAGAAGTTAGTTAATTTATTCAACATATTAAAAATGACAAGACTGTTGGTTGTAGATTAACAATTTTCAATTTCTTTACTAAAATAATATAGCAACTAGTAATGTAAAAATTACATTTTTACATCAATCTAGGTATCATTATATATATATATTATACAATAAAATGATTTATTTTGGTACAGGTATAAATGATCTCAATATTTTTATTTACTTTTTATGAAAATTTATATAGGTACCTTAATGTAAATAAATATTTATATTTTTGTACTTGTAATTTACTTATTTAATACGTGATATATTATTTACTTTTAAAAATTGTTGAGCTGCTTCTTTATCCAATAAACCAAATGAAACAAATACTTTTTCTAAATCTACAACAAATAATATAGGTATTTACATAATAATGTGTTTTAAAATTTAGCATAGTTCATTAATTATTACCACATTTTTTTGAATCATCGGGCTCAGAATCGACATCCAACAATAATTTGTAAAGCAAAAACTTTATAAATTCATTTCTGCTAGGTCCATCGTTAAACATCAACAACTTGAGGGTTTCATTATCATTATCAGCTAAATGCATCAAGTCGATCATGGTAAACCGATTACGTACCCATTTCAAAAATGTCTCCATTGCATTCAATTATCCAATAAAACTAAAAAAAAACTATAATTGTTAGATAATTAGATAGGTAAATACTATCTAATTACAAAAAATAATAGTAGATATAGATAATAATATTTAACATTTATATATTATTACATAATTACTAAATAGTAAAAATCTAATAATTAGTTGACAATTATAAAATGCTGCCAATTCGAACATAAGGGTAGGATACATTCTCCCGAACGTTAAGGACTGAAATAATATTTAGTGTAAATCACTTAAATAATTAGAAATTATATAACTTAAATCGGAAACCAGCAACAGTGAAGTTACACAGAGTATTATTTGTTATAAATGTTTATATACTATTTTATTTATATACTACTGTTTTTAGCAAAAAGCATCAAGTACCTTAAAGAAGAACAGTTAAACAAAATATAGGTAATAACTTGAGCGAATACTACACCCACATTTGCTGTTTACATCTAATCAACTAATAATATAGGTACCTAATAAACATTTAGAATTCTTATTACAAATTCAATGTAAAATAGTACAATTATAAGAGCGATTTTAGAACTATTAATAGTTTAATAGTCGAAACATACATAATATAATTTACTTTTAACATACAAGGTATATAAACTATCAGTAGGTACCTACAACTAAAATTACCAATATGATTATATGTACCTAATAGCTAACTTATACATATTTTAACTTTTTATTACTCATTTTAAAGTTTGTATATTATTATTTGGGCATAGGTATATTAGAAAACTTAATAAAATCTGTTAATTATTACTGAAAATAAGTGAATGATAATCAAAAAATTCTATAAACTAGAGAATTGTAAAAAACTAGTTTATTTTGTCCTATAGATACAATTAGATCGAATAAACTAAAGTATTACATAGCAATAACAGAAAAATATAGAGATTAAAATATTTATACCAAGCTTAAATTAATTAAAACATACGATTTTGAGTTTAATACTATATTAATGTAGGTACTGTTAGTGCAATGTGCATGTGTATAACTTAATTTATTGTAAGTTGTGTCAATAATCTTGTTAATATTGCACTTACAAGGATTATAAAGAACACCATTTATACCATGGGTAGGAATTTTAAAAACAAATGGATACAACTTAAAATGAGCATTTTATGAGTTAGGTACCTACTACACTAATGTATAATAAGATCGTAACAGTTCAACAGTTCGAATAGTACTTTATTTTTTGTTTGTTAAAAATTACAATATTCAATTTTAATCTTAACATTTGTGCAAATTTTATTTTATAATATTGAAATATTAAACAAAAATATGGACATTATACACCTTCACAATATGGTATACTTACTTGATCAATAGATAATTATTTAACACCCTATTCGAAAAAACTAATTCACATTTAAGCCTAAAATGTTCATTTATTCCTCGCATTCATCAATATTATATTATTATCATTTAACAAAACTATGTTTGGACAACCGTTACGGTTCACAAAACGATTTTCGCAGGATAAGCAATGACGTAATAAGCTGTATTTTGGAGTTTTGTTTTTATCGCGGTTATTATCAACTAGAGCGTCTCGGGACCAAACACGCACGACCAATCAGAAGTGTTCCCGCATTTTATCAGATTTGTGCGGTCATCACGTTATCAAAAAAAAAAACCAAAATTTTAAAAATCAGAGTATTGATCATACTGCATAGACATACAAATATGTTCACATTGTATAAGAGAAATTATTAAATATTTATATGTATTGAGTAACGACAAAATTATTTTATTTCTATAACCTTCTTAATCAGATATTTAATTATGTCGTGGTCAAGCCTATGATGGTACTCAAACCACCATATTATTCTGTGCTCAACCATAACCATAGATAATAAATACTTATTATCTATGACCATAATCATCTAATATTTTTTCTAAAATATTTGCCATGGTTACGTCAACATTACGGTTCCCGCGCTAATTCCCTGATAACAGATGTATCGGTAATAAAATTAATGGAGGTATATTAGGTTAAATGTCAAATTCCATTTTATTTTGTAACCATTGGACACCGGTGCCGGCATCGTTCCATAGTTTTATTCTACACGATTTTACAGATTGCTTGTACGGCAAAGCGTACGTTCTTAGTTCTCATGACATGCATGTTTATGTTGATTGCGTTTTCTTAATATTACTGTGTTGAAATTTACCTATTTATTCCAAAGTGCCACAAATCTATTTGCTGTTTGGATTCTAGTTTATTACTTTATAATAACTTCGATGCAGATTTGAAAAGTGAGAATGTATTATAATAGATTTATAATGATATAATATAATATAATATTTATAATTTAAGTAGGTACTTATGGATAATTTACATAAATAAAATAATAATATAGGTACTTCATATACTTACAAAATAATTAAATATGTATAACACAGATTCCTATACATTATTCACCTGTTTATAACAAAGGAGTTGTTAATAACTAAAATTAGTTTTATTTCAATATTTATCTTGATATTTTTCCTTTACTTTAATTATATATTTTTAGGTAGGTACCTGCTACCTATTAATAATATTTAATACCTGAAGATTATTTATAGTCGAACTGGTAGTAAAATAAACTAATTTTTATAACAAATTTTGTTAGTTTTAGATTCTAAACATAAGTTTAGACACCTGTTTAAATTCCAGTTGTGTCCATCCGTTTTATTGATATGTTGTCATAATTACAAGTCATTATTGATTTTACTAGCGATTGGCTTTAATATTTTGTTATTCATAGTTATTAGGGAGATAGTACCTACTGAATTCCTGCACTAGCTCGGGCAGAGCCGGGCTTATATTTGCCAATCTAAAAATGGTACTTATTGAGTTTGCATCATTAATTAGTAATAAATTATACTTATTACTATCTATGTAATAAAATATGAGTGATCTTATTTTATTAACTAACTGTATATTAACCTAATGGGGCCAGGTCAAATATTTCACTTACTCAGACTGAGTCGGGTGGGGTTAATTTTTATAATTTAATTTTGAGCGGGCATGGGCTTAAAACATTAGGCCATGCAGGGCTCTAGTACCTACCTAGGCTAAATAAATGTTTTTGAAATTATAATTTATTGTTTAAAATACGTTTAGAAACCTGATACCTATTTAGCGTGCTCATAGAACTTGTTTTTCAATACTCTCGATTTTTGTTTATTATGTGTATATATATGTTACTGTAAAAGCCCAATCACTAGGCAAACCTAGGTTTTACTATTTAATGCTAGGATTTACTGTTTGTACTCAGTAAAAACTGAAATTCGTAATTTTATTTTATTTTTTATAAACACATTGTGTACATCCTAGGATGTACAAATCTAGTTAATAAAAGCTGATTAATACACGACAAAAAATTTATCACTAGTGCTGCCAAGCGCCAATCAATATATCAGCTTTTACCAGACCCGGCGTGTTACCGAGTTCAACTCGGTAGGTCGCGCAATATTTGAGCTAATTAAATAATATGGGACCGAAAATAGAGTACAAAGTAAGGGTTGGAAGATAATATATTCTTAACAGTCGGCTCACAATATTTAATTTAATAAAGCTTGTAAGACTGTAGTCTGTAGAACTAGTATGTAATACACTAATAATTAATAGTAATACCGTACATAATCATACAAATATGGAATAAATAATATTAATCTGGCCATGACTGACGATACAGTTGATACATTTTTGATACAAGCCAGTTCTGGCTACTTATTAAGTTATTAAGTTAGATATTTGTAGTAAAGGAAACTTAAATCACATTTTGTGTCAGTGGCCATTTAATTTATATATACCTATATAGGTAATATATTTCATATAGGTAATTTTCATTACTAAAATGAGCCAAGTGATGGCCCATTGATGAATTTACATATCATTTTTTTTTTTATTATTTGAAAGAAAGTTCAAAAAAGAGAATCCAAATTGATTTATTTTACAAGTTATATCGTTACTGATACTAAAATACTATATTAGTACTCATCACACCATTATTTCATTATTGTCTTTTCAATTGTATTCAGCGACTACGGCCAGTAATATTAAATTAAATTTTAAAATATACTAGATACTTATTATTTAAATAATAAACTTTCTTTTAATAAATCAGATGTTTCAGCCAGTGTTGAATCCAGGTATACCTCAGGGGGCGGGCATAAGTTCCTCAGTTTTTCCTTTGAAAAATACAACTATAATCTTGTCAGAATAGTGGTGAATCTAGGATTTTTTTAAATAATAATTATTCAAATATTTACTATTGTGATAGGACGTATAGACAAGCGATAGGCTTTTAGCTTTTAATACTTTAAACCAGCGTTTCTCAAACTTTTTCTCTGTCTAAGATAGTAAAAATGATTGCAGACCCCTTAATAAAAATAAAAAACAATAATAAATAATGATAATAATAATAATTTTATTGCTTTATTTTCTGAACTAAATGTACATATTTTTATGATGAAAAATTGAATTAATAAAAAAAATGGATAAATAGATAGGTACCTATATTATTTATATATTTAGTAAATATATGTTCAATGTGATGGATGGTGTTGTTTCTTTGGTACTAAATCTGGTATTTTAGGATATATATATATATATATTAGAAAGTTGGATTCGTAAATCTGGTTTTTTATTTAATAGATTTCTATATTTATTTTTAGTATACACATAAATAGAAAATCCTTTTTCACATACATAAGTTTTTGAAATAAGGATCAATGGTCTTATTGCTGTTTCTGATATTTCTGGATAGTCTTGTCTTAAACTCAACCAAAAAGAAGACAAAGGAGATTCTATGAAAATCCTTTTCAAATTAGAATTTCTGGATATGTCAATTAATTGATTTTCTTGTGTTGTTAAATCAGTAATTTCGGGAACATCTGCATTAAAAGTGTCTGCTACCTAATTATTATTTTTCTCAGAAACTGGAAAATATTTTCGAAATGAAGATTTCAAAATTTAAAGGTGTTCAATAATTATATCTTGTACCTCCTAAGGAAAAAATTGTTTAAATTTTGTAAGAAAATCTGTATGCTTAGTCTGTAAACGACATTGAAGTTTAGCTGGTTTCATTGATTCGTTTGATAATATTTCATAGCATATGAAGCTTTATAATGTATGTTGGGGTCTTTCTTCGTTGTTTACTTTTACACTCATGAAACCAAAAGTTATGTATTCTTCTCAAAACTTAGACGATTATTAACATGTGTTGGTCTACTTTTAGAACATGAAGCGTTTTCATTTTCTTCGTTCATAGTGGTGTTATTATTTCGTAAACAAAATTTCATTGTAAAAAAAAAAAAAAATTATTAAATTAAAATAAGATGAATTTGTACGTAATAAAAATAAACTGAAACTACTCGACACTATTCAAAGTTGGATGCAACGAACAAACTATCGATTGTTTGACCGACGCGATTAGAGGTCTCTAATTTAATTGCTTTTCAACAATAACCATTTCGGCAATTTATTTATAGTCAATAAATTTTAATAGTAAAAAATTTTTTATTAAAAAGTGTAATTAATTTTGGTTATAAGATATTGTACCTAATTTCTCCAGATAATTATTATTCTTTTAGTAATTAGCACGAAATATGTATTTTAATACATTATTGACGTGATAATATATTTCCTAGATATATTCCATCTTCCTAAAGTAAAATATACAATGCGTGTTATAGTACGTACTATAAGTATATAATTACTAAAAATAATATTAGCCCCCCCTCCTGGAAAAAATGTCTGAATTCAACACTGGTTACAGCAAAGTCATCATCAATAGCTTAAGCACAGTAAATGTGCGTAACTATTATAGTACAGAATATTCTGTGGTTATATTGTCGTAAAATAAAACAGATAAGGATTATATTTCTGTTATTGAATGTCGTAATATTATAGGTAACTGTTATGGGGATTGGGAACCGACTGGTATTTGTTTACGAAAATATCTTTTGTCAAACATATACATCAACCTATCATTTCTGAAAATAGATTTTAATTTTGAACATTTGCTGCTACGTTATTGATGAAAGGTACAGGTGGTTACACATGCGCATTAGTAATCATATTGAATTACCTATACATTCAACTTCTTAGAAATACACTACTTCCAACCTCCTAATGACAAAGTGCTACATAACTTCATCATGATATTCACAACACAATATTAATACCCATCCAAAGAGTAATACTCTTATGTACCCACATATGTCTTATCTGGTGTACTTTATAGGGACAGAGGCCCGGGTCTTGGAGTACCCACCACCCAATTAGTTATGAGACCTTGGTCTCATGAAACTATTTATTACACCACCAGGTCACCCATCCAATTACTAACTACAGCCGACTTTAGTGATCAGACGTGGTATGGTCATTGGAGAAGGTATTGGTATATTTTTTATACTTGTAAAAACGTAATATAAGTCATGACATTTAAAAAAATTTTAAAGGACCTCCTACTCTTTTTGGGCCAGTAAAAATCCTAAAACTCGGTGGGCCAGTACCTCCCCTATCCGGCACTGGCTTTTACTAATTTAGGTATATGATCTGATATTAATGTTCAACCTGATAAAATGAAAGTCCTAAGGTATAACGTTCGATATTGTATGTAAGATTATATCTATACAATGCAGTCGTTAAAATTTTCTTCACAAAATAATCGTTATATTTATCATTGTACTAAATATTTATGTTTTTTGAATTGGGTATAAAGCGATCACCATATGAGGCTACCAGTCAAATATATTATGTAACAGCAGGTGCCATTATAGTACATTGTGTGTAAATATTAAAAATTTAAATAACTTTCTAAATTACTTTTAAATTACTAATTTTTATGTAGGTACAAATAAATAATAATTTGTATTTAGCTTATCGCTTGAATTTTATGAGTCATGTATTAATCAGCTATTACTAACTTAATTATTTGTATGTACACAACATGTTTAGTAAAATGTCAAATAAAATTATGAATTTTAGCTTTTACTGAGTACAAACAGTAAATCCTAGCATTAACTAGTAAACCCCAAGTAAGACCTAGCTTTATCTAGTGATCAGGTTTTTACGGTAACATATATATATATATTATATATATATAGGTATATGAATCTAAGAATAATAATCCACATAATATTCATTCCCAAGGTTTAGGTATCTAATACTTAAAGTAGGTAGGTATTATCATAGAATACTGAGATAAGGATATTTATTAACATAGAGCATTAATTTTATTAACAACCTAATATTATAATTCACTAAAATATACTAGCATTGATTATATATAATCAATGATACTAGATAGATACCTACATAAAATAAAAAACAAAATTTGTTATCAAAAAAATGGGTGTGTAGCGATTGTATAAAGTTTTTTGGTTGAAATGAAAAGTTGTTCACAGAAAAAAAATAAACATAAGTAAAATCCTTGTAAAACTACTAGCTTCCTTAGTCCAATCAGAATATAAAATGTAACACATAAGTAATAAAAATAAATAGTAGTTAGATACTATTGAACAATAGTAAGTTATAGTGGATTCAGATTTCAGATGTATTTTTGAAAAGCTTATAGATTATATTTGCCATTTCAGTTTAAAAAAAAAATAATTTTTCTAATATTTGGGGTATATTTTTACAAAGGTTATTATTTTTAATAATTTTTAGGGATTATTATTCCAATTAAGATATATACCTATATCAACCAAATAAACCTCAAAAATGCAAGTTCGCCTGCTATATATAAAAACAATGTGTTATTCTGACCTATAAATAATCTACTTTAATTGAGAAAAAATAATAGTTGAAAAATGATTTGATATTGTAAGATACCAAGCTCTAGTTTTTCTTGCAAAGTTTACATTAGAAAAAATGTATGAAAAAAAGGAAAATTTCTCAGCGGTTATAGAACAGGTCGGGTAGACTTATAATGTAATGTAAGGAGTGGCATTTTCCATCAAATTATCTTTTCAAATTTTAAAAAAAGCCGGTCAGAAGGTTGTGGAAGCACTTCGCTCGTCGGGTGTCAGTATTGGTGGATGCACTTCGCTACTGGGCAGGGTACTTTTGGTGGATGTATTGAATTTGAAAGCAATGATAAATCATTGCATTCAATAAAACGA
>JAIPRL010009527.1:0-17419 GCA_025469235.1 Pemphigus obesinymphae
AATAACAATAATAATAAAAATAATAATAACAATAATAATAACAATAATAATAACAATAATAATAAAAATAATAACAATAACAATAATAATAATAATAATAATAACAATAATAATAATAATAATAACAATAATAATAATAATAATAATAATAATAATAACAATAATAATAATAATAATAATATTAACAATAATAATAATATAATATAAATGTGCGCGTTATCAAAACATAAAAAAAAAAAAAAAAAAAAAAAATGAAAATGAAAAAATATCGCCAACAAATTACTAAAGGCTAAGCACGCCGCGCGAATGTACACGCATATACGTACAGTCGTATATAAGCGAATTTAAATTTCGTCATTTAAATAATTTAATTTTCCGATAGAGAAACCTATTTAAAACCGTAAATAAGAGTTATGTATATATATATATATATACGTTTATTTACATATTAAATATTAACCGAACCGGTGTGGCATTTATTATACGAGTGGCGGCGGTCCATATAATTCATTAAATATTTCAAAATTTGCGTTTGAAATATTATGTAAATCGCGATCGTTACTATATATACCGGTGTTCGGATCGCGCGCATTATTCCGCCGAGATGATACGCACTCGTATATTATGATATGTGATACAATGGGAAATTCGATTTCGATGAAAATAAATAATTAGAAAAAAAAAAAAAAAAAACTCACGAATATAATATTATTATACGGTGTATGAATGTAAAATCAACTGGAATCCAATTCGTATATTATTATTATTATTATTATTATTATTATTATTATACAGTTCGAACACCGCAGCGGCCGTGTTTTATCAATTTAATTTAATTTTTTTTTTTATCCGGGAACGCGTTCGAAACGTCATATTATAGTTGATGTATATTATGTATATTTCCATCACACGTTTTACCGTCGATAACAAAAAAAAAAAATAAAAAATTGTACATTTAGCGAACGCGTTTTAAAATTAATAATTCGCATTAGAATGAAATAATAATGTTTTCGAATGTAATCGTTCTGTTTATTTTGAAATGAAAAAAAAAAAAACGAAAAATTGTAAGTAAATTTTCCACGATCGTGTGGTCGGTTTGTCTGGCGGGAAATACGAAATTTTAACCATTTATTTAATATCGGTCATCCGTATAGTAATAATTAATGTATAAAGATCGAGTCCACAGATATTCTAGTTCCATAGTATTTTTCGTTTTTTAATTTATTAGAGACCATTGTAATTTACACTTTAATTATGTATTCAAATTTAATTACTGCAGTCATAATATTCAAACTACAATAATTGGTTTGTAAATAAATTACATTTTTTGCACACACGGAAGATACACCATAGAGGGGAAAAATATATTTTTATATAGAAAATTTCATATACGAATTTGTGTAGAAGATTGAAACAATTAAAACGATAACACTAAATATGACAAGTTTAATAAAATCAAAATGTTTTAATTAGTTGATATAACTTCTAAATTTATATTGCAATGAATGTCACTCATGGTTTCTTATCGCTGATAGTTCTGAGTAAATATGGTTTCATTACAAAACAAAAAATATAAGAGTGTAATGACGTAGGTACTTATTTTGTTTTCCTGGAAATCAAATCTTTGATATCACTATCGTCTTATTATCATGAACTTTTCTAATATAAAACAATATAGTCCGTGGTTTTCATGTAGGCGCATAGATATAAATAATAAAAATACTAATTTTTTTTTGTAATTTTACGATTATATGTAGTAGTTTTTATAAAAATTATAAAATCTATAACGTATAATATGTACTTTGAAATGTTATTTATGTAGACTTAAAAATGTATGAACCACTCAATTTAAAAACATTGGATATCACGGAAGACGGGTTATACTATTTTTTTGTCCATTCATTATTATCAAAGGTACGAGTACATAGAATAATCTTTTCGAATTATATACGTCGAATAAATAAATGGCAAAAATTACGTTAAAGATAATTGAAGACAATGCATTTTACCATAATTTCTTATTTTGTTGTTTGACTTATTTTAGGTATCTGTCCATATACCTTCTGTTTTCTCTTTCTATCCATACCAGACTTCCTTTATTAATTGTTGTTCATATGTTTATAATATGTTATATCTATGGGAATTCATGTGAAGACCTGAAAATATTGTTCTTTTAAAAAATCATAAATGCACAGAACTTGTCGCCAACATCATAATCGGGCATTCCGCAAATTTAAACAGATTAAATTTGATTTTGAAAAAATTAAATATCAGTTCTACCTTAACTAGAATAATGGGATCCCAAAAGTACCCCACAAAACTTTATTTACGCTGTTATTAAATTGATTTTAATTAATACATTTTTAATATCTTTGTATTCTTGTGAAATGTATATCACTATAGTAAAGTAGTGATAACAAAATGTAAAGATTAGGATAACGTTTGTTGAGTGCAAATTTTAATTAAAGTTTTGAAGGATCTCGATTTCATAAAGCTTTAAGTTCTTAAAATAGCCAATCATTTTAAACAAACATTTTTTAAATATTATCACTGTCAATATATTATGTACTAAATTTCATATTCGGTGTAAATTTCAAGATTTCAGAATAATTATTTTCGGAATAGTTAAGTGAGATCAAATTTGTGTATTCTTTAAGTTGATAAATAGTTTTTAACGTGTTAATAAATACATTCAAAAATGGATGCAATTATAAATATAATATTACGTTTAAAAACACGTTTGTTCAAATAATAATCATATACCAGTTACGGGTATTAAAATGGATCAATTAAACTAATTATGAAAATATAACACATTAATTGAAATAGCGGTTCTTTCCGTAAGGCAAAATGAAAATGAACGAAAAACTCACTTTTCGATCGTGAGATATCGATTTCAGATTAAAAAAAAAAAAAAAAAAAAAAAAAAAAATGGAAAACGAAAAATGATTACGAGATAGTGAAAAATTGGATTTCAAACCCTTTAATTTTACATCGATGGATTCCGTTGGTCGAACTGCATGTATCTGAAAATCCAGATCGGGCCTTGTAAATGCAATTGCCCGTACTCGGAAACCTATACACACGCACAATGGATGACATGGTTTTCGAATAAAGAATACAACTAGCCCGTATACATCTATACCAGTGTTCCGGGACGACGGTGAAGCATACTGTTTGCGGTTTCATCAATCAAACATCCCTGCACCGCCCGAACATCAATTGCTATTATGTCAGCGTCTCTTATCTCTCTCTCTCTTATCTCTCTCTCTCTCTCTCTCTCTCTCTTTATCCCACGAAATGGATATCGGATGATCTGTAATTCAGATTTCCCATTCACGTTACTGCGTATAGGGTCGTATACCGGTTAGGTGCAGGATGATGAGGTAATAGTATGGTCCCAAACATCCCGCACAAAGTCGATAATACCGCCTAGCTATATATCAGCACGTGATACACGTCATGTTGGCGCAGGATAGAGAAAAAAGGATAAGATCAAAAAAATAAAAATAAAAAATACATAAGAGAGTTTTCCACTTTTTCTCGTTTTTTCTCATTAATATATACACACATACCTATATATTCTATCACAAAGTGGTATGTCATCGTATATAATATTATTATTTAATACCGTCTCTGCGATGACGTCGTTACTTTTGCTTTATGCCACTTTTGTACGGAACCCGGTGAAAAATCAGCAAAACGTCAACGCCTGGAAGACACCTCAGCAGCGTTTACTGTCGACGGAATTATACGATTTTAATAATGATTTTCTCGTCCTCGACCTCGACGATCCCCGTTGGTTAAGAGGACCGTAAAATTTTAATTAGACGAGCGATACATTTTTGGTTCGTCCCTATTCCAGTGCCTATATACACGGTGCGGGGGCGCGTCTCTGTATACGTGATAAGACGGTTCAACGACCCCGTCAGCAGCGGCGGCGGTGCACGGAAAACAGAACATGATTGAATAATTCAATCCGCTGAATACGACATAATATGTATTTATTTTCGACAGTTTCCGTTTGGCACACGCCGAAGTCGTACGCGGAAAACGTTATTTTGTTGTCTCCGACTTCCGAAACAATATGACCCCGCGGCACGCGTACCGCGAATAACAACAATAATTATATTATTGTTTAATAAATAACGTAGGTAATAGCAATGGACAGTCGCATAACTGCAGGACTCGGAAACCGTGAATTTATTTGCCGTTAATTAGACGATTGTTTGACGGGTTTATTTAGAAAAAAAGCATGACGTTGACGAGTGAATTACCAGTGACGTTATACAAAAAGTCTTTAGAGCAAATACTATTTACAATCATTGTCCATATACAATTGTTTGTATAGTCATTTTTCAGTCAACAATCATTATCTTTTCTAATAGCATAGGGAATTGCAATTATATGTTGCATTAGGTATTATAAAAGTGATTAAGAGAATTTATTTACAAAATAATAATCAAACATTTTTATAAATACCGATAAAAATTTCCAAATATTATGTTATAGGTACCCTGTAAAAACAGAACTAAAGTAATTTGTTATCAATACCTACAAGTGTACTATTATTCTTTCATTATTATAATATTCCCCATATAGTCAAATTAGTATAATATTATATTGTATTTTATGTATATTATTATTACAATAATATAACTGAAAGATCATTTTTCATTAATCCTAAAAATATAAATAAATACAATTTGCAGATAATAATTGATTTACGTTTTATCTTATCTATATAAATAATGATAAAATATCAAAATAATTATTATAGGTTCAAATTGAACTTATCTACGTAAATTTATCTATATATGATTTTTTAGATATTTTATAGTATAATGTGTACTCTAAATATTAATATTTTTGGGGCTATTCTCAATATCAAAAATTATTATTTAATAATTTATTTCTTCATTCAAGTATAATATGTATAAAATGTATGTTTCTGAGGCATATTTGGAATAATTTATATATGTTATGGTTCATAAACTCAATATTTTATATTGTAATTTGCATTCGTAAAAATACAAATTTACTAAAAAATTATATTTTTAAATGTATATTAAAAAATTGTTTTGCTTTATCTTCATTAACTTTTGTTGTTCATTTTCTATTTATAACTAGATGACGGTTTCTAATTTATTGTGAACGAACTATATGTTTTTATTTTTTCGTAAGTCATAAACGTATATTACACTATTTTTGTTGAATTTCTGAACAAACAAAACAAAAATACAAATGCATAATACCATCCCTATAGTTATGACGTATACTTGAGAATTTAATAACAATATTTTATAACAAACATACAAATTCATAAACTTTAGTATTGATTGATATGGAAACATAAAATAGGTGTGTTATTGAGGTGCAAAATTGAAAAATTGAAAATGTTCAGTATTTTAATGAATAGATTTTTACATATTTATTATGCTTTTACGTATAAAAATTATTAACTGTAATTTAAAAAAAATATATATTTATATTACACATATACAAATTAAATATATTTATAGGAAAGTTATTACACGTAGTAAATGCAAATTTCATATTCCTTAACCTTGAAATGTATATATTTTATATATATCACTAGTTTAATTATACGGTATAAATTATTGGTAGTATACTACTCGAGAGACGAGGTGAAATTTCGCTATAGTAATAATGATTATTTCATGACTACGGTAATTAAAAACGAATTCGTATTATACGCGTATTTAACGAATTATTATGCTTCGTTGAAGTCCTATAAATTGTAAGTGATCACTTTGCATTTTAAACGTTGATTTGGTGCAAAGTAACGCTAGTTCCGTAATTTAGAACCTTTTTGGCGTTGAAATATTCAAGCTTTTTCCGAAAACAAATTGATATTTGACAAAATAATTGATTTTACTGTAGCAGGATATTTTAATCGACATTAATAGATGATACGAATATTATTTACAGATACCTAGTATATTTTAATCGATTTGCGCAGTTTTCATGTACGATTAAAGTATATTTTATGTATTATAATGATGCATATTATTAAAAAATGTGTATGAACGTATAGTTCTAAATTTTAATTTTTGATAATAAAAATGAGAACAAAAAAAACCTGTATTAATATACCTGAGGGATGACGAAGAAAATGTACTGCCATAATAATTATCCACATTCTTCTTTTTCTTCTTCTTCGCTTTCTCTCCCAACTATTTAAATCGGTCATCTTAGTCCTTTATTTCCACTTAATTCTATTTCCCGCATTTTCTTCAATTATCCCCATCTTCATCATATGACTCACCTATCACATCCCACCCCTACCTTTTTCGGTCGTCCACTATCCCTTATTCCATCAATATGCATTTCCTTCACTAGTCTTACTACCTTAATACATGCCCAAGTCAACTCAACCTATTCTTCCTTATTTTGTCAACTATTGAAGGCACTCCTATACTATATCTTATATACTCTCATTCCTTATTATGTAGTCTCTAATCACTCAACTAATTCACCTTAACATTCTCAACTCTTCTACACTCATCCTCTGTCTAAGTTTCCTATCTACTGCCCAACACACTGTTCGTACATCATTCACGTCTCAACACTGTCTTATAAAATTTACCTTTTAACCTAGTAGAGATTTTTTCGTAACACAAAATACCTGACGCTTCTCTCGGCGAAATAAATCTTCTAAATATTTGAACATATCAACCTCTCCCACTACATGTCCACTCAATAATGTGTTTCTTGCCTTTTCCTATTCCCCTCTGTGTTTCCTTTCTTCAATATTATACTGTATATATTCTGTTTTACCCCTACTTATCATTAGTCTATTACTAAGAGATTCCTTCCACTTTTTGAGTCGTACACTTCCTTTGGACTGTCTCCCATTAGCATTATTTCATCTGCAATCAGCATGCACCATGGCACATCACTTTGTATATCTTTTGTTCAAAATTTCAAAATTTCTCTGGGATCCAGTAAGCGTTCTCTAGAGCAATAAATCCCATACAAAATTCCCTTTTCCTTCTCTATATTTCTCATCTCATCCTTTAGGCTATCTCCATACATAAGCACGTAAATTTCTCTCACGAATATCCGAGATGTAAAATCTTACCTGTATTTTTTTAGGATACTAAATCTTAATTATTTTAAGATATTCTTTTTAATAAATTTTACGCCGGCTGTCAACATTGCGCAACCTCAATTAGTCTTCTTCTATGACAGGCATGAGATGACCGTGAAAATATTTTAACCCTATCTACAGGGAAAACTATGATTATATAGTATTTTGAAAATTACGATTTATAAATAATAAATAATAATATAATAATAATTGTTATTTTATTAAGCGTACGTTTATTTAGAGTAACTGGTGATTTAGTCAAACTATATGCATTATTTTTATTACCAACTTGCTTAACCGCCGGTAAATCAAGGACCCGTCAGCCTTTAAGCCCTTCGATTAAAATACGCAAATCTCCAATAAATTTACTTCAGCCGTGTTTGTTTATTAAAAATATAATTTACACATGTATTGTTTGTCGTAGTAATTTCTATAAATTGTATAAATGTATAGGAAAATGTCACTATCCGGTTTAGTCGATTATCCATTTACATTCGATGTCATTTATTTTAAATATGTATAAATTAAAATGTATAATTCAGTACCGTTTTAACTACTAAAATGTATACATTTTTGTACTAAAGGTTATGGCATAAATGATACATTTTTTGCGTTAACAATTAATTGTTTAGCAACACCATTGTATTAACTTAAAAAATAATATGTAGCATTACTTTTTCAAATTTATAGTTAGAAACTTTCAAGATTAAAACTCAAAGCTTAAACTTTAGTTTGACTTACGAATATATATTATAGTGATGAATTTTAAATATCATTCGTGCAGGTTACTATAGTGAATTTTTTGAACAGGAAAGAACCGGAAGACCCTGATAAAAGTGAAAAGTGGCAATGGAAAATACCTTCGCTTTCTCCGCGGACTTATATTTTTTATCTTTACGTCATATTTTTTAAAGACGCCATGTCTCCCGTCAATACATTATTATATAATAATCAAGTCCAGAAATTTCTGAAAACGATAGGTAACGTATAATATAAGAAATATTATACAAATTTGTTAAAAGAATACGGAAAAATTCTTCAAGTTTCAATATAACTAATGTTATCAAATTTAATACTGGTCCAATTCATGATTTTAGATTTTTTTAAATGATTTTAAAAATAATATTAATACAATGGGATGTTAAGACTGTGAATTTAGAATATTTAAATATAGGTGATATGGTTTAAATTTTAATATTATTAAATTTTTCTTGTATTTTCAAAACTTCTTAAAGTATATATTTAATGATTTAAATTTTTTTATTAAAATCTTGTGATTGTTTTACATTTTTAATACTAACAATAATAAAGTACATATAGTAAAATCTGATGTACAGGATACCGTGTATCAAATGAAGGCAAAAGTAAATACAATGATTAATTTAATACGAAAACATGTGGAATGCAAATGTTCAGTAGACTCATACACTTATTATACAGCATTATGTTTCTCAGCAGAAGAACATGTGTGCTCAGTCTAGAAACACACTGTGCTGAGTAAAGAAACTCGTCTAATACCAAAACGTTTACACTCCACATCAGTCCCGAAAATATACATGACAAGTGGTGGAATTGCTTCACTAAATATCAGTAAGAAAACATGAACGAGAAACGAAAGAATTAAATCGATAGTAGATGGTTGACAGTTTACGGGCAATTTGAACCAAAGTAAACCATCTTTAAAACATGACGTGAACCTCTATAGCAACAAGATCAGCAGAGGAACGTTTAAAAAGTGGAAAACGGAATCAATGGATCCTGACATGATAAATATTGTAGTGCTGCCTTCTGGACGCGGAAACTGGAAGGCATTATCGTATCATACTGCACGAACAGGGATAACGTGCAAACGTGCAAATATCGTAAAATGGAATATTTACAACGACCTCGATTGATACTGCGCCGAGAACTACTGGAAAACGGGCATTTTGTCTAAATGCCCTAATACGCTGCCGGCGATTTCTCACTTCAACAATGATAATGTTTCAAGTGTATTTACGAACATAAATAATAATGTTTCACGTTGAAAATGTTCGTGACCTCCGTTATAATCATATATTATATATATATCACGACGTTAGATGTACAAAGTGTTCGATATGTTTTTTTCCCGGCTATATTTCAGTTTACACCCCTCGAATACCATAACCGTGTGATTTTCACAGTGTGACGACTGAAGCGATTGTCCTTTGGATGCATGAATTGTGTACGTATATATAACATGCGCCCACACTTGTTTTGTGCCACTCGGACCCCCGTCTCCGTCGTCATGTCTATCGCTCGTGTATACTTTCTGCTACCGCTGTTTGTACAAGCACACAATAAGGAAGGGACTATGCGCGTTATGTCGGCGGTGGTCTCGGATTAGTGCGATCCGACATACAGCATGCCATGTATGCAAATGAAGGCAAAAGTAAACCCAATGACTAATTTAATACGAAAATTTGTGGAAAGCAAATATTGAACAGACTCGTACACCTACCGACAGTAACCCAAGCGTTATGCCTCTCGGCAGAAGAACAAGCGTGCCCGGTCTGCAGGTACACCGTGCTCGGCAAAGAAATTCGCATAATACCAGTGGTGGATTTAGGGAGGGACGTAGGGGGACGGCGCTACTCTTCATTTTTTTCATGTTGAACAGCGTACCCCTTAATTTGTTTATCAAGGAACGCAATGTTTGTTGTAATTTTTATTTAAAATTTTTAAAAATTATAATTTATTTTTGGAAAAATCTTTAAATTACGAAAATGAATGTTTTTTTGTCCTTATCACATAATTGGTTTTAGATAAAAAGCATGATATAAAATGTTGAATAGTTGATCTTATTAAATCATATTAGTATCAATATAGGTAATAAATAATCTTCATTATCCGTGAATGGCTAAAGCCTAAAACGATGGCGAAATCAATGCGACACCAATGAATTTCATTTCGGTCTACATCTACAACCATCTCGATTATTCATTTAAAAGGAAAAGTGTTAAATTATTTTGAAAGAGGAATGCTTAAACTATATGCTATCTTGAAAATATGTAACCTAACAATGATGTAAAAAAAAAATGTTGGATTTTTCTACTCATTCGTGTTCTATAATAATCTAAAATGTTCTTTAAAATGTCCCCCGGTTAAGAAACTTTGGATAGGGGGTGTGGGGGACGAAGTCCTCCACGGCTTACTTTTTCTCTAATTTGTCCCGGAACGCTGATTTTTGAACTAAGCTCAGAGTCCGTCCTTAGTTTTTTTTCCAATTCAACCACTGCATAATACCGAAACGTAATACGCCCCACCACACCAGTCCCGAAAATGTACACGACGAGCGGAATTGCTTCACTAAAATATCAGACGATAAACATGCACGAGAAACGAAAGAATCAATGTAGATGGACAGAGATGACGGACGGCTTAGGAGTGGTTGAAACCAAAACAAAGATGGTTTAAAACACGTGCATCTCTATAGTGATAAGACCAGCAGCAGCAGCAGCAGCAGAGAGAACGTTTAAAAGAGCGGAAAACGGAAACGATCGAGATACCGTAAAGACGATATTAATATTGTAGTGTTGTAGGAATGGTGTTCACGACGACGGGTCGAATTAGTGGAAAACGGGAGAGTCTCGTCTGCCAACGGTTTCTCACTTCGACAATGATCATGTAGTTGTTCGAAGTCCGTTTACCGCTAACATAAAGACATGTGATGACGTTTGAAAACGTTCGTGCGACCGCCATCGCGTTATAATCATATTGTTTACGGACGCGCACAAAGCGCTATCGTTTTCGGCGACATTTCAGTTTACTCGTTTTGCGCCGCTCGGACCGCCGTCGGCAATCGCTCGTGTACTATTCGGCCCACCGCCGTTTGTACAGGCGCACAACGCAAAGGTACTACTTTTTTAAAAGTATCACCGGTTAATATATTATATATTTTATTATTTAGCATGATTTAATTATTTATATTTTACGGTAATGCCTGTTAGTACAATAAGATAATATTTTGCTACTTTGGTATGAAATCATAATATTATAGTACATTATTATTATGTACCTAACCAACTGTATTATTACGGTGCACTGTTCGTATGTTCACCTTTAAAAATTAATTTATTTTTAGTGTACTCAATGTTTCAAAACATTTTCATCATAAAGAGACACCAACAGTGTATTCGACCTGTATCTGTAGGAGGAAGGGTGCGAAACAGATGTTTCTATATGTACCTATATAATACACGTTATATTATCTTTGCAGAATCAAAATTTTTTTACAGTTAATTGCCTATTTTACGAGTGATGGGTGAGGGGGCCCGTCTCCAATCGACGACCTTAAACACGCACTTGAAATATACACCCCCAATAAGAAATTGACCTTGTAATGAAATTATTTCAAGTATTCAGTTTTTTCTAGGGGAAATAAATATAAACAATAGAGTAATTAATAAAAAAAAAAAAAAAAAAATTGCGTTGATGGAAATGGCCTGTGAGCTATGAGAAATCTTGTAAACTAATTTACACATTGACCATCGCCGGACGACGATATGTCATTATAGAATGTACGTCGGACCGATCGTTTTCGGATTAAAACGTCCGCCGAGACGGAAACGCGGGCACACGATTAAAATTTTGAAATTTTGACATTTCATTTTGTACGCGTTGTCTCCTCCTATTTTATTCGTCGTTTCGGCTCGCAAAATTTCCCCGTCGACTCCTACGATATACTACATGTATATATAGTCACCGTCGTATGGGCATCGAGTTTTTAACGGGCCATCGTTCGAATATACTTGACGTAGTTACTTTTAATTTAACGGGCAGTCGATTACGACACCTAAACAAACACAATAAGTGTTGGCCTATGGTCTGCTAGTGTATTGAAAAAAACACCCACAGAAATAAAAATACAATCGAAACACCGTGCGCAGAAAAATATGATCTATATCGTGATGAAATTTTAGCGTTTTTGCCCGAAATAACGGTTTTGTTTTAGAGCAATACTCAATTGAAATTTTCTTTTTAAATTATACGTAAACAAATATATAATACGATAACAATTGAATTATATTGTAATATGTTTTTTTTTTGTTTTCGATCGACTACACTAAAAAATATAATGATGTAGTATTATTGATAAAAATACCGACTAAATAAACAATATTTTTAATATTTAAAAGTCAATAAACATTTTTGTTGAGTTCAAAATACAAGTATTTAACAGTACGAATTAGTCATTTATATAAATTTAATCGAACTGAGTGCAAAATAATTCTTGTTTTAACAATAAATATACAAATAAATAAATAAATAAATAAAAAATATATATATATATATATATATATACAAATATACTCATGTATA
Source organism: Pemphigus obesinymphae (assembly GCA_025469235.1). Lineage (NCBI taxonomy): Eukaryota > Metazoa > Arthropoda > Insecta > Hemiptera > Aphididae > Pemphigus > Pemphigus obesinymphae. Next base: position 12,458 of record JAIPRL010009527.1, read on the forward strand.
TATCAAAATTACATACCTAATATTTTTGTATTTTCGTTCATATATAATACATATTACGAAGAGTCAATTATTTACTAAAACTTTGACCATATAATATTAACATTTATTTATTGATCTAATTATATTTTTCTATTACTGTACTAAAATATTATCAATGTAACAAATGGTCGATTTTTAAATTCGAAATTGAATTTGTCATTATTATCAGTATTTTTATTTTTTTTAAATGATCAACTTGTCTTATAAATGATAAAAACAACAAATATTTATTTAAAAACAAATAAAAATGGCTATAAGCTATGGACTATCACTATTGGTCTTACAATTTAAGAGATACAAAATTTAAAACTGAAAGTACTAAGCACCCTCCTCCCTATAATATATAATAACTATTAATATTATTAAAAAATAAAATAAAAATTAAAGATGAAATCAATTTAATGGAAAGAAATCGGTTTTCTTTTGAACGAGACTCGTAAGATCTATTACAATATTATTTGTATTTTCGAGAATGAGCCGTGTAACGACGGCGCGGCGATGAATTATTGTTATCACGTATTTAATATTGTCCGCAGTTGGTCGGAACGAGTCGTGTAGCTGTTCTCGATTGCTAATAGATTATTACGCAGTTTGATTAATAATAGCCCTATGCTGAAATAATCAAACGCGGCTAAATAAATCATAAAACTTTCGTATTATTTATCAAAAATAAACGCATATAATATGCCGTTTCCTCACTTCCACGCGTCTTTTAACAGTTTTTTCTTGCCTTTTTTTATTTAACTTTTAACGGTTTCGTTTGTATTTTATTATAAATTTTATTTTTGTTTAATTTCATGTCAAAAAGTAAAACGACTTTTGGAAAAAGTTATTTTCCCAAAAAATAATATAATCCCGTAATTAATTGCCTTAGAAACAGAAGTGTCAAAAAGTATGTTTATCAAAACTATACGTACGTACATTTTTAGTCAAAATGGCAATTTATTATCATTAATTTTATATTAAGCCCGAAAAATAAGAAATGGCTGTTTTTAACAACATCATTTGTCAGCATACTCATTACTATATCCGAAATTTTTTTAATCTATACTCGAAATAACGAAAAATGTTAGCGATAAAAAGAAATAATGAAATATACATTTTACTTTCTACATGCGATATAATAATGCTTTTATTAAAATTAATATATTCTAAATTACTTATATGTAGTCGTGACAAATAAAATTATATTATTTTTTATGAATACAGTATAATATACACCAGTATTTTTTTTTTTCCATTGTCAAATATTTGCAAATGGTGAATGAAATAATAAAACAATGGCACCTTCATAACTACACATAATATATCATACTATATATTATGTACAAATATTCGTTTTAAATGTAATACTTTATGTCACAACATTATCTAATAACTGACAACCGTGAAATTAACAACACATATGTATTTTTGTTACAGGTGAGTTTCTTCTTGTTACGAAAATATAATATTACGCCTACAATTGGCATGATATTCCAACTATTTCTAGTTGGAAGGACAAATAATAATGCAGTGAGTACAAAGTAAGAAATTTAAAATGTTTAACGAAATAAAATGTAATATTTCTGTACATAAATCATTAGTTATATTGTATACTTAACGCCCAAATATCCGACAAGCTGTGCAAAAAAATGAAGCAAACAAAAAATCAATTTTAAATTTGGTCCCGTTTGCGTGTCGAGAGGGGTCGTAGAGGAAAGTCCTATGGTATACTCCAGGGTCTTGAGAATTCTGTACGTCGATGATAAAATATATTTTAATAAAACATTGGAGTGCCACTCTATAATAAAATATGTGAATCTCGACGCAAAAATTAAAATACCCTTCAAAAAAAAAAGGTTTGATTTTATAAATTTTTTTTACTAAATTCAAGGAACGCAATACTGCGAGCTTTGAGTAAAAAATTTTAAAATCGCAAAATACATTTATTATTGGTACGTTTTGGGAATCGTGTGACATTTGGAATGAAATTCAGGAATTTCATGAATTTTAACGGCAATATAGCTTATATCTGTATAATGTATAAAATTTAATCAAAAATCATTCAGATTATAAAGTGAGTGTTTCCCTAAAATATTTTTTACAAGCATATGATTTAAAATAAACTCAATATAACGATAATAATATAAATAATAAATGGGTCTACAAATCGGAATCACATCAAATAAATTAAAATAGGTAGATCATTACAATTTATAAATATTTAATAAATATCATAATACTTAATCGATAATTACAAAATAATTTAGAGAACGTCAGCACAACAAATTTTCAACAGAAAACTTGCATTAAATTTTCCCATTATTTCAACTTAAAAAAAAAAATCAATTAAAAAGTATGAAACGAAATATATGGATAACATTATCTAATATCCAATTTATCCATTTTTCAATATGATGATGTTTCTAAGATTTATAGTTATAAAAAAAGCATGTTGAAGCAAGTTGCTCGTTACTTATTCGGGACCATTTATACTTTTAAAATAAATATAAATATAGTTAGGTTGTTATTTACATAAAATTAAAAAAAAAACCTATTTATTAGAATCCCTTAAAAATTTCTACTCTGGAATTCTCACAATGTTTTAGAATTTTAGTGAAATGATTTATTTATATACGTATTTATATACTATATGTGATTAAAAAATATATATGTTTGACGAATGAATAGTAAGGAAATATTTTGTGAGAAAACTATATATAAATTAAATTCTGCGATATAACCGTATAATAATATTTTTAAATTATTTTATTAATCGAATACGTTTTTTCAATTACTTTAAAAATCAATGGAATGTAAACAAAAATATTTGTTATTTTCACTAAACATTATGTACTTATAATATTCATAAAATATTCAATTTCCTTATATATTACTATAAAATAGAATAGAATATAAATATATAACTTTTATATAATTTAATTTATATAAATATAAATATAATTTTAACATTATTTTATAATTGTAATACCATTGTTGATGGAATTTGACCTAAATTTCGATTGTATATTTATAGTTCTAGTAAAACTACAGATATATTAACAAACATTTTACAGTGCCGAAAACTGTACAATGTACATAATATTGTACATATATAATTTCTGTTAAACAATCTTCATTGTTTTTATATTTAAGAATGCTAAATATCTTATATTCTTAGTAAAGAAATAGATGTGTTGGTTTTTTTTTTACGTCAGTATACAATTTTTTAAGTAAAACGAGTCCAGTAGAAGAATAAATATTGACAAGCTATATTGATTGACTTTTTTATCATCACTTTCAAATTTAATATATCCAATATCATAATTCTACACAACGATCAAAATGCTCCTACTCTCAACTTACCACCTTTTAAAAGTGATATTTAAACTGAAATGAAATAATTTAATTATTGAAAACAATTGATTATGAGAATTTTGGATATTTATTTCTAGAATCTATAAGTATAATTTTTAAATATTTTCTTATATTCCATAGAAAAAAAAATACAAATTGTACCCAGCTCTGGAACAAATATGAAGAGTAATCGATAAATCCTAAGTAACCAAAAACATATTTTTTTAATGTAATATAATCTTAATATCCAGGTATTCATCGCAAAAAAATATACTTTATATATTAATTAAAACCGAAAAACTGTATACTAAAGATATTGCATTCATTTATTAGACTTCGTCGTGAATTTTGACCTGATAGTAAAAAGCAAAATTAAATACTAACAATATAATTGTATAAAATCGACTAATTTCAAACTGTCTTAGATTTAAACTAATTTCTGCCCATTAAATTATAGTTACACTACTGTTCTTAATATCAAAAAGTATATGGGTTTATAATAAAAAATTTAAAATTTGTCCAGATAAAAATGATGGAAGCTTACCCAATATCACATTGGTCCTCGAACAGGATAGTATTTTAATATTATTTTTAATTTGAATGCAAAGATAAATCGTTGAATTTTAAAAAGCATTCTGAGTGATATTCAGTATTAATATTATTCAATATTAATAAAAACAAAAATCTGTTAACATAACAACTAATTATTTGTTAATTTCTAATTTTTTAATCAATTTAGCTTTCTCGCTCCCCTTAAAACCTTAAAATGTAAAATGATTATATGATTTTATGCAAAAAATTTTAAAACGCATATTTATACACAATAACGAATGTTTTAAAAAACTTTGTCTACCTTTAAAAACTAAGTTTATAAATTATTATTCATAGTATTTTCAGGTAAATATTATAACAAATACACCATATTTCCTTTAAAATTTTCACACGAATCGATATGTTACATTATTTTCCCTCATTTTCCCCCTTTTTCTAACGTTTAACGCTGAATGTCACCTGATGAATAAAGTGATGTAACATTTCGATACCTATGAGAAATATGCAGAGAGTATTTTGATATATTTTATTTATAGACGCCTGACATATATGAGTTAACTAAAAAAAAAAACTTGTAATTTTTTACATGTTTAATATTGTAATGCATGTATAAATATTTTAGGATAATTAATAGAAACGACTTCATAAAATTACCCGTATAATATTTCTTATATGAATTTTTTATGTCACACGAATGTTTTCTACGTAGCGATATCATGGGACACCGAGCATGAATACGTTGGAAAATTCGGCGAAAATTGTGTGACGTATCGATTCGTATGATGATTTTGCGGTAAATTTCCCAACGATTTTTCTCGGAAAACGGTTTTTTTTTCACGATAAAATTTCGTACGCATGTGTCGCGTCACCCGTTCGAGAACGTTTCTTCGCCGTTCGGGATGGGTCCACGAATTAAGATATACAGGATGAGGAACGAGTGTTTGTTATCAACAAAATCATGAAACCTGAAGGTTCCTAAATCCCAATTTGACTTGCAGCGCTTATCGTTCAAAAAATGAACTAATACCTATG
>JAIPRL010009528.1:0-17415 GCA_025469235.1 Pemphigus obesinymphae
ACCACTGTATAATAACGTCATTCCTTGAGCTTTCAAGCTTCCCGAGCTTGTCCATCTCACTTCTTGAATCGCAGTAATATCCATCCCATATCGCTCAAGGCACGATAGGGACGTTGTCAAGGCTCCAACTTTATACAGAGATCGTACGTTCCAAGTTCCAATGTTTATGTCCATTAAATCTTTGATCCGAGGCTTAAGTTGTTGTTGTTGTTTCTTAACATCATTTTTTTTCAAGAGGTAGTTAAAGTCAGTGTGGGGCTATTGCAGCACACTTTTGGTGTGCTGGGCGATGGGCGCGCAACTTTCCCTACGCCAGTATATTAGCATATATGTTATATATATATGTATGTATTAGATATGGATATAGACATACATAGGTATAATGAAAATGTTAACTGTTTTATTATTACATAAAACGCATAGAAATACATGTGCAAGGCCGAAAGAGTATTTAAATACAAAATATAAGATATAAAATATATCTTAAATATATAAAAGATGCAAGATACTTTAAATGATTTAATGTTAAATTTGCTTAATAATTTATATTAAATTTTTATTTCATTAATTACTAGTGGAAATAAGTAAGGACTTAAAGCTGAACGATGTAATTCTACTTTGACACTAAAATTCTCAGTTTTTTCATACAGACCCCTCACTATTGTATTTCCCCTTTCACACATATCCTTAATTATGTTCACATATTTTTGGTAATCCTTTCTTCATTAATGCAGACTTTAAAATGTCTCTAGGAACCCTATCATATAGGATACCTACATAAGAACAAATAAATATTGTTATTAAATAGTTTTGTTACATCTTAAATATATACCTATATTACAGGTCAAATATAAATAAATTCGAATTCTCCGATAAAGTAGAAATATACTAACCTTAAATCTGAAATTTACCTGAGTCCTGAGTATGTCTAATCCTCTACATTCGGAAATAGTAAAATATATTCTCACCTTGTTATATTATAATTATACTACATTAAATTTTGACTGTAAACAAATTAAAAACAATACAAATAATTTACTTAATAGGTAACAATACGAGTATTAATACAAAACAATATAATTGTCGTCTTCCAAACCACCACTCTAGTCTGTAATGTACGGTAATATAATATACTCATGTTATATGTTCTAGGTATATAATATTATACTATATAATAATCCTATTTAATAAGGTCTTCCAGATAGTACAGTAAACTTCATGATTTATTTTGATGTCAAAAGTCGAAACTATAAGTTAATATATTTCTGTGATTAATTATGTACTTACCTACCGCAACATTTAGATACATAAAGCTAAGCCATATTTTATATAACAAAAAAACACGTACGATGTCCTATTTAAAATAGATTTTCATTTAGTGTAAAAAGTATAGTACCTACTACAAATGGTACATATATGTATATAACCATAGATGATAATATATACTGCTACTAGTGTAATATAAGCAATGATAAAACATATTATCATAGTATTTTTAAAGAATGAGAGAGAAACCAGGTAGTAGGTACCTATCATGTTTATATTTATATTAGTAATTGGCAATTAACAATTATATTATTTATTTTATACCCTCAATATTATATTTAATCTTTTATTTAATAATAAGAATGACTGCAGATAGCATGTGGTATAATATTATTATTATACAGGTAATAGGCTATAATATTATTTCTAAAATAGTAGATACCAATGCATTGTTGACCACCACGAAGATTCGAAGAATAATTGATACCAGTATAAACGATATAATAATATGTTTTATTATTATATTTTGTAGTTTGTACTTTGTATTCATTGTCCGAGATGGGAAACCCAGTGTACTTGTTGCTAAGCAGAAATCGAGGAGAATAATTTAGAAACAAATCTGAAATATTTATAAATGCGATAACGGCTTCCACGAAAATTAAAAATCAATATGGACATCTGGAACAAAATAACATTCCATAATAAAATATTATGATGGATCAGACCAGACCAGACTGGACTGAACCGGACCAAACTGAATCAATATATATTTGAACTAGGACCGGATCGTGCAGAGCACTAGTGTAGTGGATTCAATCAATCGTTCTTATAACAGTGTTCTTGCTCGTTGTTTTTACGTTATGTGAAAAATAGGTAGATACACTTAACCAGTGCCAGTGCAATTTTTCAATGTCATTCTAGGAAAGATATTAGCCTCGACCCTATCCGGACCTATGTGAATATCCACTTGGGAATTGAAAAATCAGGCCTGGACCCGCTTCGGACATGTAAGAATGAACCTATAATAAGACCGTTTAAAATTATCCAAACGTTTGTATTAATTTCTAAATCTCTTAAATGTATTGCGACGAGGGTTGTGGGTGTCGAAAGCGGTCAGTTTGTAAGGAGTTCTGTACAGGCGGTTTAAAATACGTAAGCATATTATCCGTGAGAGTGTGTGAGTAATAAATGATTGTTAGTGTGTATACCAATTTTTCAGTTTGGGTAAAAAAATAATCAGAATTTTGAGTACCTGTATTAATAACTTAATAATATATCACTAACCTAATTAAGTTGATTTTTATCGTACATACGTGACGCTAAACTCAAAAAAAACTATCTTGTATATAATAAAGTATTTTAATCGTATTTGGGAAAAACTATCTAAATACGATATAATACAATATATCTTATTAAAAATGTAAATAGAATATACTTATACATAAATATACTACAGGTTAAATTTTGTGCGATGGGCAGGCCTGATGAGATGTGTGTGGTTACAATTCAACAAGAAAAATATACGGTTAGGTATATAATTTCCTAGTAAAATCCCTAGTAAAATTTGATAATATGAATAGAATAAACTATTTTGAAATACATAATATAGACATCGTATTTTATTTTTGATAAAGATTCAGGATTTCATTTCTATTATTTATTATTGTAGTAGGTACGGCGAAACTATAAATATATATATATTTATCTTATAAATAAGTATATATGTATATGAATGTGTAAATGCTGACGCTGAGACGTAGGTATACTAATAATAAGCCTAGAAATGTCATGACACCAATCAAAATTATAAATGTTCTATGTTGCATTTTTTCTAATTATTACTGATAATAAAAATATTATGGTATTATATTCAGTCTCGCTCTTGAAGAGATCCTCGCAATAGGCTTCCGAAAAGGCGAGATATAATATTTATGTATTATATTGATATACGTTTGCGATTGTATTTCATATTTTGTATTAAAATTTGTTTTAATAATTTGTGTTGCCGTATATGTCAAACCTACATCGACGTATGGACAGTATGGTGACGACTTTTTTATTTATACATATATGTAACGCGTTATTTTACTAAACTTGCAGATAACTAATGTAGTTACTCTAACCTTACTACAAAAATTAAACAACGAAGATACGAAATGTTACTCAAAAAAGTGACGAGTAACGTCTGTTACGTTATCATCCAACACTGACTAAGGGAATAATGTTGCCTAATCGGGAGACCTGGTAAGACGTGTGCAGTCACAATTTAAGAAGCAAAATATACGGTTAGGTATCTAATTTCCTAGTAAAACCCCGTAGTAATATTTGAGTTACTGAATACGAGGTCTTATGATTAATTTTTATAATTAAATACGAAATTAAATTGAGAAAAGTGTAAATAATTTAATGAGTTGATAAATAAAGCTTCAATTGAGTTTAAGGTGCATTATGGAATTATAATATAATTAATTTAAATATAATGTTATTGTCATTATTTTTCCGAGACCACGTATTATTTTTTTATAATATTTGAAGAAGGGTATTTGCGATAAATTACTTCAATACTATTGATGTATAATTCATAAGTATAATTATCTAAATTAGGAGGTATGTATATAGAACTAATAATAAAAGTTTGTTGTTTTAAATGTATAATAACATTACGGTGTTCAAGTGAAATTACTGAAATATTAATTAAAGTAGAATTATATGTATTTTAACAGCTATTAATATACCACCAACTCTCTTACAATTACTTCAATTCTCATTTCTGTCAAACCGATATATTGTAAAATTTGTTAATCCTAGTTCTGAATCATCTACATTCATATTGAGCCATGTAACTATAATAAAATATAAAACTATTATATCGTAATCAGTTACCGCAATAGAATAAAATAAAACATTTAATTACCTAGTATTTAAGCCACGAACATTTTGATAATAAATATTAAGATTTGATACTTTGTAATTCGACATATTTATATGTTTTTTTATACTTTTTAACTATTGAAGGATTACCTTTAATATAAAAAATTATGAGATTTTTTTCTCCTTTTTCTTTTCTGGCATCAATTTCTTTTTGGAGTGCATTGAAGTGATTTCTTTGTTTTTGTATCCTATCAGATGAAATATGAAGGGTGTTGAATGAGGCATGTGACTGACGATTTTTTTTGTATTTAAAAACATTAAAGACATCAGTTACTTCAGGAAGAATTATTTTAATTGGACAGAAGTAATAAGATGAAGTCCCAATACTTAAAACTTTGAGAGGAATTAAATTTAAATTAATCTCTGAAAAAATATTTTTGATTCTGTTAAAATCGTTTGAATATTTTGGTTTGCATTTTCAGGTAAATTAAACAATATTATATTTTTTGCTCGATGCTGACGAACTAATAGTTCATCTATAATTTAGCATTCTGGAATGGGATCTAGTAAATCTACATCATGTTTAGCTTCTAAACTCAATAATTTATTTTCGAGAACAGTAAATTGTTTTTTTAGAATTTTTCATCATCTTTAATACTAATTAATAGATGGTTCGAGTTTATCAGAAAGCGTTCGTATTACTTTATTTAACTTATTCACCGCAGTTTCTGAATAAATGACTCTATTAATTAGTGAATTTTGGCCATCACGAATCGAACGTAACATATCCATGATATCATTATTGTTGACTGCTTTAATTGTATTATCTGTGTTCATGCAATTATTACATTTTCAATTTTTTTAAATTATTTTGCGCGATTCTTCAGGTGATAATGATGTACATTATGTGCATAATGTGATTTACTATCACATAAAGAACAGATAAGATATTTTTCACCTCTCTTTATGAGTGTGTTGCACGAATAGCAATGAAAAGTCATATTGTAATTGAATGCCGAAATTATTAAACAATTACGAGTAGATAGTATAGGTACAAATTTCAATTTGATTAGAATTTGATCGAAAAATAATTTAATGTTTGTTAATTATTAACCAAAATATTTACCCAAGATTTTCAGAATATTAAAATTCCAATTTACGTATCTTTTACAGTAGCAAGTTTACAGTAACATCGATATTTTGGTAGCAAAAATAAAAAAACGGTTTAGTTGATCATAATAAAAATCGTATAAAAGACGGAGGCGAATATAAGTATAAACACGCACTGTATATTATGAGAGTTGAAACAAATATATCGTACAGCAGTGGACAGAATATTATGTAACCTATAAAAGAAGTGTTAATATTTGTGGTAGTATAAAATATCATAAGAAATTATAGATATTTTACGAAACTATTGTGTTTATTTATGATTTATTCCAAATAATTCGAAGAACGTTGGATATTTTTAATTTCGTAATATTCAGCTTTAAAATAATGAAATTTATTATTAAATAGTTAAATGGATAAATTTGATTAAATATTATATATAAATAATCTTATTTTTAGAATTATTAGAAATCCGAAACATCGAACATAGAAATATATAATTATCGTATTCCTTGCGTCTTGAAATCATAGAATATAATGTATTACAAAGAGCAGTTTATACACTTCTTACTCATAAGCGCATACCTACAAATTATAAATAGATAATAGGTATAATATACCTCATTATTATTATAAATGTATAATTAAAAAATCTTCTCAATTAATCTATAGAGGAGATGCTAAGGAATTTTTGGATTTTTATAGATTTAGAATCGGTATACCAAAACTCCCAAAATTTTGTCATTCCAAAAAATACTTTTCAATACAAAAATAAATCAAATTTGCAATCTTATTTACTTAACTGACTTGTGTGTGCAAATTACAAGAATAATAGTGATAGAGGAAAAAGCTTACATGCCTACACTAATTTTGTTAACTTTATTAACTTCATTAAATTTTGAAACATTAAGGGAAAGCTACACCTTTTTAAGAAGTTCTGTATAGGAGAACTATATTTCTTATTTAAGAAATTTTAGGAAAAATAAAAATCTAACAATTGAAAAATATTTTAATATATTTTAAAATTGATCTAAAAATAGCCCCGTAATTGTACCAGTTTTTATTGTTTTGTAATATTACGATAATTTGTCAATCTAGGCATATTAGGCATATTAGCTAGCCAAAATTGTGGAACTTTTTCATCGGATTTTAAATCTAAAAACAGATTTGAATTTTTTGGCTTATCTTCTAGGGACCGGTCAAGGCATTTTTATTTAATATTTAATATTAATACTGACATATTATCAATGTTTTTAATATAAGTTATTTAATGATAAATATGATATTATATTAAAAGTATACTAAAGGTATAATATATAGGTTTTTATTAATCATTGAACAAAGAAAATTTTTAAATCATCTCGATCGTAGATAAATCTATGAATTCTAAACTTTTAACTGAAATATGACTTTCCAAAGTTCCACATTTTTGTCTAGCCTTTAGGTTGATTTTCAGGTCAGGTTTATGATTTGTGTGACGTATTCTATCATGCATAATAAATTACCTACTTAGTACTCCGTAGAAAATGATTGGCTAGATACTTGAACCACCATAAGTATAATTAGTAAAAGTATATGAATAATTCAATTAAATTAACCTTTAATCTTAAATAATAAAAACATCGATTAACAATATACCTAGTAAAAATTGAAATTTTTCATTAAATTCCGATCAAATGAATAAAAAATTATCTAAAGTTATGAAAAATGTAAATAAAAACCATCAATATGCTAAGAAAAAAATGGTTTTCAATTACCAACTAAATCAATACTGTAACTGTTTGGGAATATCAATATAATTAATTAATTGACTATATTATATCAATAACAGATAAACGCGGAAATCGGGGTTGTCGACTAAAATACGATTATATATTAGTTAGTTCTCCATTCGTAGTCGACCGAGACACATTTATCTGTGTACCTACACGCTTACAATTGCCGCATTATAATACGTACCTATAATTTTAAAAACGTAATTATTAATAAACCTCAATTATTTATTAATTACTATTAGTGTTTTACTTTTTTACATAAATACAGTCCACTTTATCTTATTTTACAAGAAAACCGTACAGTATCAATAAAGCTATCATAAATCTCTGTCTGAAAACTTCTACTTGATCCTTCTACCCAAAATAGTGTATGGGTACCTACACATTCTTTATAATACATTCCATTCAATTTAATTTCCATAACTAATATTTTTTAGAGTTATTAGATTATAATAACATCTTAACCTTAGTTGTCCTTAATCATACCTATTAGGTACTTATTATACACCAAAAATATATTATGTAATATTATATTTGTATGAATTAATTTAAACAATTTTAGGTTTAATATAAACTATGAATGTGAATTGAATGGAACCTATAAAATAAATGCATTTATTGACAACATTTAAAAACATTTATATTGAATACAGTATATGTGGGCACATAAAACATTTTAATTAAATAATTAAAAAAGTTTACAATCAAGCTTTTATTATTATCTATTATTCTAATTTTTTTTAAAACGAATGTAAAATATTCACATTTTACAAAATTAAAATATATTTTGCCAATGATAATCTTATGATAGATGTAAAATCAATATTATAATTGATAGTTTTCGAATCTAATAAGCTGTTGGAGTATAATATACTGTGCAATAAGGAACGTCACCGGCAACATCCTGCATATTGAAACGGACTTTTTTTCTAACTTTTTTTCGGACTTAAATTCTAGGTATATTAAATCTTTTTTGTTTCACCTATAAAAATAATATACATAGATTGTTAGGTATATGTAAATAACCTAAATATTGATCAATTTAAAAAATTTAATTTTGTATCGCACTTTGATCGTAAGTCTTTTAAATATTGTGTTGTTCAGTAACAAGGCTAATATGGACGAATTTACATTATCGAATTGAATATATGCGAATCTTCTTGGACAATGTTTAACTTTGTCATATAATATAGTAACTCGTTTAATGTGGCCAAACCGAATAAAATGATATTTCAATTCAGTTTTTAATGTTATAAAATGTACCTAAAATACAAAACCATGGTTTTATTTGACATTTTTAACGGACAATAATATAGGTAGGTATATTGTGCCAGATAAGTTGTCAGGATATATTTACATTTTCAATGAAAATAGATCTAGAATCACATTCCATTTGATCATTTAATTGCTTGATAAAATTGTCTTCAATACCTGATAAATAGTAAATACAATATTAATCATTAGAAAAATCCCTTTTTTTACTTTTAGTATACACAATATTGATGTTTCACTAATCAAAAAGATTAATCTAAATGATTAACCTATTAATACATAAGTACTCCTAAATTTTTGTATCAATCATACAATAATTAATTATGGGAAAATTTATAGGTACTTAACAACTGAATTAACAACAATATCAAGTAATCTTCTTATTCACTTTTATATTATCATGTTAAAAATATAATAATAACTAAATAATTTTAATAAAATTACTTGTAAATTGTTTAGCAAAAATTCAATTTTTAATTTTAATAATCCGAATTTACATTTCATATACCTATATAAATTTCTATAGGTAACATATAATATACAACATATACATTTTTCAGTTTGATGGGATTGAGGTTGTCAAAACACCCTCCTTATAAATATGCAACTATATATTATGTATAATATATATACTTATTGTGTATAAAATCTTACTGTTTGATAAATTTATCATTTGAAATTATATAATAGTTTTTTGGATAATTATTTAAAACGTCATATAGTTTAATTTATAAAGCAATAACATAATAAATATTATTTAATAACTATTTTAAATTGGAATTAATGTGCAACACCTTATTATTCTATAACATACGCATCAAACTGGCAATTAAAATATTACCTATTGCAATAGGTATATAGGATTTCAAAATTAAAGAATTGAACAAATATAATATACATTATTTTTATTATTTTATATACTTGTAAAAGTATTATATAATGTGGAAATGGATTTTGTTCTTCTTCTTGTAATTGGAATTCTTTTAACTCTTTTCCTTGTGATTCCAATTTTTTATCCTTCTTCATCTTCTACTTGTGATATATATCCATTTAAATTGTTAACGTTTTCTTCTTGTAATTGTAATCTTCTTAATCCTTTGTCATTTTCTCCATTTGATTGAAGATCTTTCAATTCTTTATTGTTATCTTCATGTACTTTAAATCTTTCAAATTTATCTTCTTCCACTTTTTTGAAATGTTTTACTTTCGATTTGTTTAACTTACTTTTCGAATTTTTTAACCTTTTACCTTCATCTTTATCTTTATCTTTTTCTTTTTCTGTTTCTTCTTCTTCTTTATCATTTTTATTTTTGAATATAGAAGGGCGTTTGGTTATCTCTTTGATGGAGATCCCGCTGGCAATCATTTGTTTTATTTCTTCAAAACGTTTGGTTACCGTTTTTGAAATCGGATCTGATATTATTTTATGTTTTTCTTCAGCATAAGCTCTTAATTCCTAAATGTATAATAAATTTAATAATAAATATATAGATTTACTGCATCATTAACTTACAACGTAAAATGGATCCGTTTTAAAATTGTTTTGACGTTGACGTTCCACTTCATCAATTTCTAAACTAATCAATTTTGTTAAAAAATTATTTCTTGATTTCGCCATTGTTATAACCTAAAAATAAAATATACGAGTACATCAATATGTATTAAAATTTATAATATGATAAATAACAAAGTAAACAATTGATCTATAAAATTTTATGTTAGAATAAACTTGCAAATATTATATTAATACATTTTAATAATAAGGGGTTGTGTATAGGCAATTTTCTATTTCTGTTCCTGACACGAAGTATGTTTGCGTGTATATATATATGCACTTTTTATGTATACTCGCTCTCACAAGTACAGTTCATTTTAAGGAAACAGATCTAAATTTGTCGTTGCGTGCTAATTTTAAGAGGCAAAGTATAGGCAATTTTCTAATAATTTGAAAATTAAATATTTGTGTGCATATGTAGAGAAATATTCGTGTGTGTAAACCACACTACATGCATAAAAATAGTCATTACCAACATTGTACACACGTATAACATACGCACAGGTGCACGTGAGTAAATAATGATAGTCGATGTTTATATAATATAATATATTATATAATAGACAGTGCTCGAATTGGAGGGGGACGCGGGGGGACTGAGTACCTCAACTAATTTTTCAGAAATTTTAGCGTACCTCTACTATTTTTAGAGAGAAGCAGAAGAAACTATGCTAAAATAGTCTAATAGTGTATAAGTGATGGGGACGCTCTTTTTTTAAAAGTAAATAGAGTCCCCCTACTTTTGTTTTGCCGATTCGAGCACGCATGATGTTTTTTAAACAAATATTAAACTACTTTTAAAATATATTTAGATATTTTTAAATTGTTGAATTATCATTATTTTTAAATTTTCATAAAAATTGCCTATGCAAAACCCCCTATTGACTATATTTAATTGAAGGTGTATAATCGGTTATTTATTAAAGTGCAGGTAATTTATAAACACAGATAGGTAGCTGCTCGAACCAATATCATTATATTGATACTAATGGTGATTAATGGGAGTGCATTCCATACGTAGCATACACACACTCACAAGCATGAAGAGACTAACGTAGAATGTCTCACCATACGGAAAAAAATTTAACCACACATTTTGATGGATCAAAAATCTTAGAAAAATGACCAAGCTCCATAAAATAATAAAATTTCGATAAATTCTTCTTATCTGAAAGAGGAATACTTTAGGCAAATCACATTGGACTCCAATATTTGATTCATTTTTATATAATGGTAAAAAATAAATTTTAAAAATACCAAACAATTGGAATTATTCAGACGCATATTGTACATCAAACAATTTCAATTTTGTAGATCGAAGTCCAATGGGTTTCTAATTTTCTCCACTGTTTCATTTAGAATCAAAAATAAAATGGGAATAGATTTTTAAAGTTAAAATTAATATAGGTATGTACGTATCAAATGGATTAGATTCTATATACCTATTCATAGTGGAAGATGGTTTGTTTAAACTGTACTAAATATAAATGAAAGAAGGCTGTGTGTGAAATTGGTTTTATATGATAATCCTATAGTAAATCTAAAACTAAAAATGAAAATTACTTGAAAATTTACTTACCTACTTCAAACTTGTAGTAAAACTGTGTGATATTTTACGCTGTGTTTCGTGGACACAAGATAATCGACTGCACTGCTCACTGTACTAAATGTATCAAAATGCCAATGTAATGACCGGGGTCGTCGTCACACCAACTCGTATACGTTCGCCCGCAGCGCTACCACATCCATTAGCCCTTTAGAACAAAATCCGAAAACCGGTTTTTCACATCACAATGGCGCGGTACCGTCAGGTCGCATTCCATTTGAAACGATATCTGTAGAATGAAATGAACCTAAGCTTGGCCACCACCTGGCATCTACTATTACCATATATTGTTACAATAATATTATTATACTGTACATAATACTGGATTTTTAGGTGCACATACGATCACACGACAAAATTTTATTTTTAACTATATTGTCAGAAATATATATAAATTAAATGTCTGCGAAATTTGTATATAATCATAATCCAACAGGAAAATAATTGAATACAAATACTTTTACATGCATTCTTTTTAAAGGGGCCCCACAATAAAATACAAGCATGTAGCCACGAATTTTTTTAATATTTTTCTGGCACATTTTTACTTTTTACTAACTATCCTTCAATATAACCTTAATTTTTTTAATTTTTACAATACGTAGGGATTTTTTTTATTTTATAAACATAAATATATAATACGTATACGTATGTATATTTTTATTAAAATTATATATTATTTCATATTTGTGTTATATAATATAATGAAATGACTACTTTTATAATTGAATACAATTATCCAAACAAAATGAAATAATATATATATTTTTTTTATTAAATTATTACACTAAATTAAACTACCCAACTAATAAAAATAACAAATATAAAACTAAATGGAAAAAAATCAGTTTAATTCCCAGTTGCTCTTTTCAAATTTATTTTTTAGAATATATATATTTTTATTTAAAAAAATATAATGGTGAAGTTATATTTTAGCAGTAGGACTTACTTTCGAAATTATTTGTAAAAACTTAATTTATTTTATTTTTAAAAAGTGCTATAACTTCGTGAACATTTATTTTATTAAGTATTTTTTTACACTTAATATAATCATAAAGACATGAATTGAATATCGTACTTATTTTCTAGTTATAATTAAAAATTTCGTATTTATCTAAAAGCGACAATTTTTTGAACAATTGTTTGGAATTTTTATTTAATATTGGACTTTTGATTTAGAAATATTTAGTAAAATCTGAAATTACTTAATTTACTTACCTTTTGAGTTATAAGATGGAAAATTCATATACTTGTAATTAATTATTTTATTAATATTGTTATAACTTCGTGAATATTAATTTGTTTACACTTTATAAAATAGTGAAGACATACATTTTATATCATATTAACTTTTCCAGTTATATATAAAACTATATATATACCTATACAACTTTAACAATATTTCAAAAAAAAAAAAAAAATAATAATAATAATAATAATAATAATAATAATAATAATATTAATAATAATACATTTTCATATTCAATTTTAATAACATTTTAATAATTTATTGTCATATTAGATCAGTGGTGTAGTCAGAAGGTTAGAGGGCCCACGCCCTTTTTATAGGCCATGTTTTTTTATGGTTTTACAATAATATGTTTTTAAATTTTTTGTATGTATACACAATTTAGAAATTTAATTTACAAATTAGAAGTAGTGAAGTAGGAATTTTTAGGTAAAGAGTTTGAATTTTTTATAGTTTTCTTAAATGTAGGTAAGGCAAAACTACCCAAAATGAGGAAACATTTTTATAATTCTGGAAATAATTTAGCCAGAAACTTTAATTTAACATCAAATATTAATTACAGTGTAATATAAACGTAATATAAATTTTAAAACTTTTGACAACAATCCAAAAATGTATAAAAATGTTTGGCTTTAATAATTTACGTATATATACACTTTTTCTGGTAGAAAAAATTGAGTAGGAGTTTTTGAGTACCCACAGATATTTTTTTTATTAATACCTCATAGTCGTAATTTTTCTGTTATTAGTTTTGTTAGGTATGCATAAAGGTAAACTGCCAAAAATAATGCAATATTTTTATAAATTGATAAACAATATTATTCTGAACTTCGCTCTGAATATTTTCTTATCTTTTCAAAATAATTATATTGAAATTTAAAGAAGTAGTAAACATAAGTATAGTTAGTTTAATTTTGACCTTTATTTTCAAATAAAAAGTGTCCCTTAATTATTAGTCCCATCCCTTTTACAAATATGGTCTTCGTGACTGTTTATATACGTATATATTAAAACAGTAAGTTATAGTTTAATAATAATGATTTGATACATTTTCACTTTCGACACTTTTGTGATTTTTTATACATTGACATTGTCCTATATTTGATTTTTTGAAATTGTTTTTATTTGTTTCAAATTAATCCATTATTGTTCTTGACTTTTTCATCTAGGATTTTTGAAATTGGATATTAAATAATATATTTTATAAATCGTAATGAAATTCGTATTCCTAATAAATAAAAATATGTATATAATTAATACAAAGTTTAGAAAATCCTCACAATTATATTCTGTCCTAGGTATCTGTACGATTAATATTTTATATAATTCGTAAAAATAATAAAAACACCTTTACAATATATTATTTTAAATATCAAACGTTGAACAAAACTAATACTTTTATATTTATATCTAATAATTGACAATGTAAAATGTTATAAGTAATTATAAATTAAGTATAATTAACTTTTATAGTAGTCTTTATATTATATTTTCTTATTCGTTAGTAATATAATTTCCGACGCAGCAGTGACGGATTTCGATTATACACCTATTCGTGTACTTATGCCCAATACCTATATAAAGCTATTTCGATTATTATTAAGTTGGATACTTAAGTACCACATATATATTGGCTATATTTCTTATGGATATTTCTTTCTCAGAGCTTTAACTTAAATTAATATTTCTAACTATTCTTAGTTCATTTGACTGTACGTAACAAAAGCCATTATCAATTATAATTTTTTAGGTCGAGTAGTAATATACACGAATATCAAAAAGTCTAATCAGAAAATTCTGATTTTGAGTTAGTCAAAGGGGTGGGGGTTTAAACCCATTTTTTGACCATCCCCTCCCTATAAGCATGCCTGTGTCATTATTCAAAAATTATTAGGAACGTATCTTTTTATTATTTGTTGTTGGCCACCGCAGTTATCGACTACCTACCACTCTAGTCTAAACGTGTATCACAGTGTGAGTGGAAATGGTCATATCTGTTGACCATATTGGTACTAATAAACTATCGATGGGTATGTACTATATATATATACACCACAAATACCAATCGTATAAATTAAAGTAGGCAGACTTCTGTGTAACAAGCCGATAGCAAAGAAATAATTGTCTATTTTAAAAACGGTAGCTACATTATATGAGTAATGAGTGTATACTTTACCTATATGGGTATCTAATTTATATACCTACATGAAAAGAAAATAATATTGACAGTGGTTAATGTGTAAAGTATATAACAGTCGGAATAAATTGATTTTTTTCTTCATTTTTCATGATTGCATATTCAAAGTAAAAAGCCGCTCAGTATGTAGTGGAAACACTTCGTTCATTGGGTAAGATGCTAACCTTGTTAGGCTAGGTGGAGGATATATTGAATTTAAAGGCAATGATAAACCATTTATTTCGATAAAAACGATTCTGATTGGAGTTCGGTACGATATACCTATATAAATATAACTGTTAAAAATTTGAAAGTTTTATAATGTCATAATATTATATTATTTCAGCAGGTTATTATTATTACTATTATTATTATTATTTTTAGATTAATAATATTATTCACTATCCGAAAAGCATTCCATTTTAGCCAGATACACAATTAGTTAAATTTCAATTCAGAAATCTCAATGTAGCAGTCAAGTTGTATAATTTAAAGCACATAGTAATAAGAAGGTACTGACAATATTGCTTGAATCTAAAATGTCAGTACCTACAGTCCTACACACTATACACCGTTGACTGTTAACCTAAGTATGAACACGGTGTAGTAAGTCATACCCCGTATAGTATAGTAGGTAGTTATATATAGTATACGGTATACATTGTATATTTATTATTTATGTATAGTGTATGAGATTACATATACCATATAGAGTTAGTATTTATAGTATTTTTCTTCTTCCCTAAGGAAACTACTGGAAAACGAAAAATGCCATGTATGTGCCTATACCTACAGTACTGTATAGGATACTATTTAGATACGTTTTTCTATCTATATCATACCAACAGCAAAGACCTCCTGTCCTGGTCGAATATTTGCTTACAGAAAACAATATCATTGTAAAATCAATAGCTTCTTAATTACGCGGGTTTATCGCCATATATCCTCCTCTATAGTCCAGGTGCACCAATGGCGCAACTAGAAAGAAGGATGGGTCAAAACCTGAAATTTATTCCCTTTGGCTGCTATTAATTTTTTATTTTAATAATTTTGATTAAACAAAAACAACATAATAGACTCCAATTGAATTTTACAATGATGTTTATTTTATTTTTATTTTTTCTGTAAACAAATTTTTGACCTAATATTATTATTATTGGTACCCTATTGCCTATAAATAAATATAAAAATACATAGCATTTTTCGATGTTTACAGTAGTTTTCTTAGGGAAAAAGAAAGTTACTTCTATACGGTGTATGTAATATGTACTGTGATATAAATTGTATATTGTATACATTTATAAGTATAGGTACTATACATAAATATACCTATAAGCTACCTACTATACGGAGTATGACTTATATTATATGCATACATATAAGGAGTTTAGATTTTAGATTCATGCGGTTTAACTGTCCAATATTTTTATGTGGTTTGTATTTTATTGTATTTATTGGCTACTAAAATGCAATTTCTGAGGTAGATATTGAAATTTTAAAAAATATGTATCTGGCTAAAATGGAATGTTTATTTGGATAATAATATACCTACTTAAATAATATAATATAATATGGTGACATTATAAAATGTTCAAATTGTTAACTGTAATATTTATGTTAACACACAGAGTTACGTTCAGAATTGTTTTTATCAAAAGAAATTATTTATCATTGCTTTCGTATTCAATATATCCACTACCATTATCCTATATAACTATCAAATTACTTCCGACTCCAACTGACCTGTTTTTTTTTTTATGGAATTATTGTTTGGACGATATTTAAAAAATATGCCTTTTAAATACCTTTTTGTTATGCATCGTTGGTCGAGGCGGTTATCGAATACTTATTTCTCTACCTATCTATCCTACCTACTTATCTCCTTACCCACCTATCACTCCAAAGTCTAAACGCCTATAACAGTGTCGTTCGAAATTATTATATCTGTGAACCACGTTGATACTAATATACCATAGTGGGGTATACGAAAATATAAAACATAAAAAATGTAATTAAATAAACTTCTGCGTAACAAATTGATAGCAATGAAATAATCAGCTTTTTCAAAACGGTACAAAATATGAATGACGAAATATAGGTAGGTGTATAATATATATACGTACCTACCTATACACTGGATATATTATATAATTTATATGTATTTCTTGTTAAACGGTGCACATACACACACACACACACACATATATATATATATGTATATCTTCTTCTTCTTCTTCTCCTTCGCCTTCTCTCCCAACTATTTGGGGTCGGCCACCCTGGTCCTACACTTCCACTTTACTCTATCTCCCGCATCTTCTTCACTTACTCCCACCTTTCTCATATCACTCGCCATTACATCCCCTCATCTCTTTTTCGGTCTTCCCCTCCCTCTTTTACCAACAACATGCATTTCCCTTACTAATCTTACTGCCTCAGTCTCTTCCCTCCTTAATACATGCCCAAGCCATCTTAATCTATTCTCTCTCATTTTGTCTACTATCGAAGCTACCCCTATACTACCTCTGATATACTCAT
>JAIPRL010009529.1:0-17415 GCA_025469235.1 Pemphigus obesinymphae
GTGCATATATTATTATTAAGATACCAAGACTCTTTCATCCATGACATTCTTATCGTTTATTCCACGTCTGGGGAACATGCGTAGTGATAGCGAAAATGAAATTATTGCTGACATGCCTATTTATTTATGCTATGATTATACCTATATGATAAAATTATCAGTTTTTACACCATATGGCCAATGGTCATGAGCATACATCTATATAATTTTAATTAAAATCATAAAATATGCTTCGGAAGTCGGACGACTTGAACTATGAAGTATAAAAACTTAAATAAATAGTATTAAATAAATAAAAATAAAAATAGTTTTAAATAAATAAATAGTTACTTGTAAATCTGTTGCCAGACTTTTGGACAGTTGGATTTATTCATTATCACAATAACTATCATGTGAAAATGTACGAACGTCCGATAAATCATTTATTTAGTTCAAATGGAATACGAACTCGTCGCTATGTGCATATGTGGTCATATCGGCTGTCACACAACTCACATTGTAATAAAATAATCGGATCTAAAATTGGTATTCGGTACAGGTACAATACGCAATTTAAATTAACTAAAAACTAATAATAAGTAATAATAATATTAGTTATAAAATAAAAAAATTTACCGTGATTTCGTTTGGAAAACCAATAATGTCGAAACGAGAGGTTGGAAAATTCCGAGCGAAATTCTCCGACGGAATAATCGTAGACCGTGTAGGTACAATTCCGCGTAAAACGGCCAAACGATAGGAAGTTATAACAATATAATCCTTCTATCGCAGTTTTACGAGCTTAAATAAATTTGGGCCATGGCAGAAAACCCTAATCCGTGTAATATCAGAATAAATAATGTTCAGGTGTGTACCAACCTAACAATTTAAATGAATTATATTTTAGATTCTGAGCGAAGCAACGAATGTGTATTGGTTTTCACACGTTTTTTGAATAGAAGGAGCCGATCAAGAGTTCTGTAGTAATGCAATTTCTTGATGGCAAATTGGTTCTAGTCGATACTTTGAAGGGGACATTTTCATTATTCTCCCAGTATTTTCTTATAGAAAACTACTTTTTTTAATGGAAATATTTTATAAATGCAGGGGAAATAAAAAAAAAAACAACAGAGAGAGTTATTACGGTTAAAGATTTTCATTATTTTTTTTTTTTTTTTAATATTATACCGTAATTTGCTCAGAGACATCTATTGAACGCAATAGTGTTTTATTTGAAAATAAAAATAATAATTCCGTGTACCGAATAGACAATGGACTTACTTTCACCCCTAAACTAGACAACAAACATTCTATCTATTTAGCTTAAAATACGTATATTTACAAAATGTTACTACTATTATTTAGGTTATTGTACTTTTATATTATGAATTATTAGCCATGTAAACCATTATATATATTTTGACGCGCCGACAAACGTTCGCAATCGTGTTGCATTCATTCACTATATATATTCTTATAATTACGGGCAGCAGCCGGTAACAATAATTAGCGAATTTCAAACAATGAATATTCACATTCACTTATATTACACTTATACTCGGTGTTATACAGTGTCTAAATAATATACGTGTATAAATTTGTACTCGAATAATATTGTATATTTAAACGCACGTATTTAAAACCGACAACTTATTACGGCTAATTTATTATGTTTTAGTGGTTTTTTTTGTTTTTTTAAAAATGTATTTTTTTTTTTTTTTTGTATTTTAAACTACGCGGAAAAACGTGTTAAAGTGGATATCATCGTATATTACAAAGATATTGTTCTGTTTGACGACATTATGAGATTATAAAAGATATACGTCTGTTACGGGTCTATTGTTGGCCGTATACTACAAACGGACATTTAACGACTCGAGACAATTAATTATTATGATATAATTTGAAAGTAAGTTGGAGGAGCCATAATACATTTAGGTGTACACATATTATTATTATTATTATTATTATTATTATAATAAACGTTGGTATTTCCGCGTTTGTAAATAATTTTGTGGGAGATGGACAACGGTGTGTACCTACAGCAACAGGGTGTAGGGTCGGAACTACGTCAATGGCCGGTCGCGATTATAATTACGATTAAAAAAATATAAAAACGGATAGGAAAACATTTGGACAGGTGCGCGGTGTGCCCTCTCTCCTAACCGTCTAACCATACCCGGTCACACCGGTAACCCGCCATATCATATCACACGCCTACTCTTGCCTCGCGCGCGTGTCTTCTGTTCGCCCATTTTTAGTTTTAGTTAGTTTTTTTTTTTTCCCCCAAACATTTTTAATTTATAAAACGCATAATACACTGTATTAAAAATCATTTCGTGTACAGCCGTAGTAGTCGGTACGTTCTTATTTGTTGTATAACATACACTTTTAACCGCGTTCCAGAGATTATTACGAAACGTTTACTCTGTATTATTACGCGTTTATTACCTTTATACCGGTTACCCATAACTGGCTATGGCTGTAAGGCGTTTGCCTCTATTGCTATTGTTCGTTTATTTTTTTTGTTTTTTTTTTTTCACCTTTTTCGTATGACAGTTGGGTATCGTTTTTTTTTTTCATTTTTCGAATCGTGTACGTATATCGTTTGCCTCTCGTTCGAATCGCCGTACCGTTTTCTGTGTCGTTAAATCGAACAATAGCTGAAAATATATATCAATAGGAATGGGCGTAACTTTTTCACCCAAAAATGCTATACTTACACATGTTGGTAATCGTTTTCACGTCCACGTTCTTACAGTAAAATATTTTTCGAGATTTTCTATCCATTTCCATACACACACATTATGATTTTATAAAGCAAAATATAATACACAAATGGATAAAATTGTATACCCAATTCATATGTTTATACTTATTGAACTTATAAGGCGGTTATTGAGAGCGATGTAATATTTCATTGACTTAGACCTAAAAGTCTTGGCATTTCGGAAACGAAATTTTCATACTTCTCCAATAGTATAGGTATAAACAGGAGCATTGAATTTTCGGAAATTTACTCATTTGTGAACCTTTATCATATGAAAATAGAACATACTAACATGAAAAATGTCTTATAGTTACTAGTTACTAGTTAAAAACCTACTAAATCTTAATATCTATATTTTGAGAATTTAAATCGGACCATTGTATAAGTACCCATAGTTTTCTCAGGAATTTTGTTCTTTACAAACGTCTTTTGACATAGAACTATTTTAATATTACTTTTCAAATTTAATATTTAATATTTTTCAATTGTTAGATTTTAATTTTTCTTAAAATGTTGATAAAACTGCATATGTATAACGCCTTTAAACTACCATGCTTTCAGGGCCTTAAAACCTTATTTTGAAGACAAATAAAAATATTTTTAAGAAAATAATACAAAGTACGGTAAAATTGATCTCCCTAATTTCAGAAGTTAATAATATAATACATACAAATTATCCATTTATTTTTACAAGACCAGAGTACATATTACAATATAGTTTTATTTTCATGTCCCCTTCATTACCAATACTAATAATTTTCAGGCCATCCCTGAAACATAACAACTCACATAACCAATAAATTCATATAATATTGTATATTTTTTCTTTGATTATACCTTAATTCCAAGGTCTTCAAATCTTCTTCTTCTTCTTCTTCTTCTTAACAGAAAAATCTGGAACCTTTCAGGGTTAATATTTGTCTAGAAATTAACTGTATTATATACACTTACAGAAATTATTAAAAAAGCGATAAAAGTTTTTTTATATATTCATTATGAAGAACATTATTTAGATGGGCTAATTTTTTAAATCCACTGAAAATAAAACTATATTACATATACTTAAGTGTGCGTTGATATAATACTAAATAGCTTTATGGATAAGCCTAAAATTATTTAAATAAAATATTGTTAAGTAAAATTTCCAAATTCTTAATAATTGTAAAAAAAATTGTGAAAATTTTTAGAATTTATGGGATTTATTAATTTCATTAGACTTTTTTTTAGGTAAAAAGAGACATAAACTCCACCAGCAACTATTCCACCACTGCATGTAGATTTAAAACGATCTATGGATTCCGTCTGTACCTACCTTTTAGATTCTGAACATTATATAGAAATAGCAAGGTTTTACCATGTTGTTTTTTGATACTTCTGGAAACAACTTTTGATCAATAGACTTGAATCTTAATTCAATAACTACATGTTGTTCCCATTTTCTGGTAACAAATTTGATATAGATTGTACTTTGAAGAGGTTATTCTTAGATTTTTCAACATTTTTTTGGACTGCACTGTATATTATCTTCTACATAATTATTATTTTAAAAATATAACACGATCACGGATACGATATGCCATGTTTTTACATTATTTTATTCAAACAGTTTTTTTATCGGTTAATTAGGATTTGACGAGTTGAGAATGAACATAATAACGTAATAAAACTTTTATTATTTCATGATTTAAAAAAATGTTTCATTTGCATATAAAACAGAATTAATTTTTCGTTCGACTTCAACGATTTAAAAAAATATATAAAATATCTAATAACGACACGATTTATAAGAAAATAAATTTTCGTGCCGATGTTTATTCAGTGATAACGAAACTATATAAATAGATAGAAACGTTGAAATTCCGTACCGATTATCCATATTTACTTTCGTATAATATAAACTGTACACATATATCACGTTATATTTTTATTATTAGTATCAAATAAATAGTTAATATTATCTATCATAAAATATGTTTTATGAACTAGGTACCACATGCCTACGTTAAATTGTATGAAATATTGAACATATGTGGAAACCGGATATTTATTTGATCGAGGCGAATACTGGTAAAAAGGATGATTTATGTCAACCACAGTGGTGAAATAATTCTAAACGCAGGAAAAATCGATAAGTAATTACCTGCATAGTAGCAGGATTGATCTACAGGCGAATCGATACTATTCCCCCAAACAAAAAAAACTAAAACTATAAAAAGTCCACAGAGGAATTAAGAATATTTAACACTAACAGAAACTATGCATACCATTGCAGTTAATAATTTATTTAATATTTAATTTAATCCATTATTTTTCATTTTTTTAGTTACTATATTGATTTTACTATATCGAATTCCAAAAATATTCATTCAATACTGATTAATTATGTATCACATTAGGTACACATTTTTTAACGCTTTATTTGAATTGCGTACCTAAAATAATAAATAGTTTTGCCAGTTTTGGTAAATACATTTTGTAGCTACAATGTATTTTATAAAGTCATTAATCATAATTTATTATTTTTATCTATTATCTAATAATTATACACACATAATTTTACAAGCGTGATTGCTTATTTTATATTTATCTCGGAAGTCGAAATATAGACTATTTCAAGGCAATATATTTATAATATAAACTGTCGTTTATCAAATATATCTATTATTTATTATTTATATTAGACCAAAAAAAAAAAAAAAAATAGTTAAAATATATTAGTTTTTAAATATTTCATAGATTTAAACATTTAATTGTGCATTTAAATATTATATTATGAAAAAAATATATACATATTTCTCTCTAATTGTATATTTAACAATTATAATTTGTATTATGCAATTCATCATTAAACAATAAATCATTTATTTCGTATGCAATAATATTTGCATAATACACATAATACAATTTATAATATGATTTTTTGGTGGGTAGCATTTTTCACTGTATCCCAAATGCTGCACGTTTCTTCTGTAGTTTTTTTCGTCCAAACACCATGAATTTAGGCACCGTGTGTTCTCCCAAAATGAATTTCAACAGTTAAAATAGAAACTAAAGTATATCGGCCTTATTAAATGTATTTATTAAAGATTGAAGAAAAAAAAAAATAATAATAATAATAATAAACATCATTGTAAAACCACTAGCTCCCTCGCTACGCTCAAAATGTAAAATGACTTTAACGTGTGATGATATAGTGATTGCCCATTGAACGAAGCTTTTTTCTAAATTTGCGAGACGTTCGTATAATATTAGAGAGTGTAGACAAATGAAGAAAACACAATCAATATTTCACGATTTGATGAAATATTCAAGACTTCGAACAACTAGAAGTCCTAAAAGTTAGGTGGTGAAATGTTTTAAAATTTGTATTTCGTTCCATTTTAGATGATTTCTCCATCTACAGCTACTATATTCAATAATGATTGTATGTCAATATTATATAGATATAATTAGTTTATTTCAAATGAGAAAAATAAGTTTACGGCGGCAGTAGTTTGATCCCCTAAATTCTCTCCCCTCGAAGTCATATTGGATATCAATTACACGAATAATATCCGTCGACGAAAACACGTACACCTTATATGAAATAAAATATATATTATACGTAATACGATTTGTCTCGCAAACGAAACCGTCAATCCCGATCGCGTAAATCGCATTCGTATTTCCCAAAGGAAATATTCCGAATCTTGGTTTCCCGCGGGCGAAATTTAACTCGATTTGTCCTAGCCGAGCCGACACAAATGCAATCGGACGTGACGCTATATCCCACGAATATTATGTACTTTTATGGTCCGTATATACGTCATATCGTCGTCATTACGTGTGCACACAACTATAGCTGACCGTGTAAACAGTCGATTATACACGTCATGACGTCGTGTACTTATGTATACGTATATTATATCATGTATCCTACGAAAGTTTACAGTTTTTTTTTTAATGGCATAGGATTCATATAAAAACCACACTGGTTTAAAAATGGTAAATCCTCGAAGAGACGTCCTGCAGTGTGTACGACTACGCCCGTTGTTATCATCAACTCTGATTGTGCAGATATTGAGGAACACGTGTCTACAGGACACACGAGTCGTTTACCGGTAAGCCCCTTCGACATGCCAATTATTTCGGGTTTCTCGTAGATCCGTTAAAGGCTAGGTAGTCGCTGACGCGCAATTTTCAGTCGCCCAATAGTTGTTGCGAAATGATTTCGTCTTAACGGCGCTCGCGTACGCGACTAAACTATTGCGTCACACAATGTGATAGTACGATTTATCAGTCGCATCGTGGATTTTGTCGAGTTATCTGCAGTGTGTGCTCTCCAGTTAAGAATAGTGAAGGAAATAAGAAAGAAGAGAAAAGATATTGAGTGCATCCAAAATAATATTCGCTCAGATGTGGATGCACCATAATACGAAATAATAATGAAAAACGGGGGGGGGGGGAAACAGTTCATTAAACGATATTATACATTTATAAATAGAAACTGTGTAAATAATTTTAATATTTCGATGATAATTATAACTTGCCTTGCTGCATTTGATTTTCTATGAAAATGGACATTGTTCCTTTCGCGTCGAAAGCGCTAGCCTCGCTAAATAATTCTAGTCGTAAAACTAAACTAAACTGTTTAGTCACAAATGAGATGATTCCGGTTCAAACGTGTGCGTTACAAATAAATATGATACGTATAGTTGCGCAATCCAACAGTTTGTGACAGAACACAAACTGTTTAGTTGCATTAATTTGGTCAAACTACTGATCAGTTGCATTATTATCATATATCACTGTGGCAGTCACTCAAACATACAATCAAACTGTTGCGCGACTGAAAATTGCATGTCAGCGACTAGCCTTAAACTTGTCATTTATTCGGGGCCGGATATGATATATATATACACAAACGGCGGTATAGCAATATTTATATTTGGCCGTCTTATTGTGGTATTCAAACGGGTAAAAAAATCATTCGTCATCGATTAGCCGTTCTCAGTGTGCTTGGGTACATTATAATACGCATTATTGTGATTGACACGTCATTAGTCAAGAGATATTGGTAAAATAGATCTAGCGAAAGAGTTGTGTACACAGAAGACGTGTTTTTAAAAAAAAAAAATCATTACTAAAATTTTTCAAACTGTTTCTAATGAAAATATTCACATGACTTACTATATTACAGCATGTAGGAAGAAGTGAAAAATATTTTTAATAACCATTTTTATTTTATTGAAATTAAGTTCAAATACGTGTGGATATATTGAATAATTTAAAAGCAACGCTAAATGTATTCTTTCGATAAAACGGTTCTGAACGAAGCTTCGGTGTATGTAAAATTGTCGGTAATAACTAAAATTATAACTCTTTAATGACGAAAAAACGGGAAAAATTTAAAATATCTATAAATAGCTAAAAATATTTTTAAAAATATTAGGTTCGTTGATTTCGGACATATATACGTTTTCGGTGAAAATTTCAAGTCTATAGACCTATTTTTTCACATGTACTCACATGCAAAAAATACTCATCATTGTAAAACCATTTACATTCTTCGCTTCGCTCAGAATTTAAAATATAATATTTAATACGGGTAAGTATGTAAATGCTTAGAAGAAAACTTATTTTTACACAAAGTCAAACTGTTTCACTGTGACCCAGCTCTTGAATCCAGATTGAGTTTAAAGTAAAGAAAAATTTACAATTATCTGAAGTAAATTATTATGAAACTGTGTTTATTTTCAAAATATTTTTTGAAAAGAGACACTAACAATTAAAATGATTGAAATCGAAGAAAATGTGTGTTTTTATTATGTGAAAAATGTATATCACTTATATATCTTTATATACCCAGGAACTAAAAATAAAAATTGATGGAAAATGGCGTATAGGACCGATAGATTAAATTCAATAAACCATGTTGGATTTATTTACAAACAATTTAGCCTTATAATTTAGACAAATTGTTTAGAATACCGATAATGGAAACATTTAGAGGGAAATAAAGAAATTAAATTTTCAGTCGTGCACTCCATTTGCTTGTTGCAAGACTACGAAAATACTAAAATTATCTAAAGCATATTAGTCGAACAACTATATCTAGATTGATACATTATAGTTATAATAGTTAACTTATGTATTTAAATTGATTGAAGTTACTGACATTTTAATTTTGATTTTGATCAAACTTTTGATTGAATATATATATATATATATATATATTAGGAGAATTATGCTAATTCGTGTGGCTATGTCAACTTAGTCCCCCCCCCATTTACGATTATATTATGCCTATGATAGTATGTTTTTGTAACATCTACAATGTTCGAAACTAAACAAAACATAGTTATATACATATATATATAATAAAATAATATGTTAAATTTCAATTGATTTTTCTCAAAACACTACAAGTAAACTTGGTTAAAAATCCAACAAAAAAAAACACCACAATCTGCATACAAATCAAACGTTAAATATATTTTTATTATGTCGTCACGATCAACTTGAACGTTTTTAAATGTTTAATATCTATATATATAGGTGCATTTTATACTGTAGACAATTTTGCGGAATACGGGACGAAATAAATTAAATGATATATTATTTGCATATCAAATACAAAACGCACGAATGTGCAAGACATTTTTAATTTGCAACTTTAAACCATATAAAAACTAAATTATTCATACATCCTCGGCAACGAAGAAACAAACAAATTGTGTATTTTATTCTAGTGTTGTAATAGCTAATTTACATTATTCTACAGATAATGTATGTAATACAATTATTCAAATTCTATTGTTTATACGCATTGCAAATAACTTTTTGTACACATAGAACTACTCCAATATCAATGGCTAAACTATTCATTTATGTGAACGATAATGATTCCTTAAAAATAATGAAAGTAGGCATTCAATATGGTACCATTTAAATGAAATTCGTTCTATTTTGCTTTGTTCGTTTTACGTTCGAAAACGATTACGATTATCAATTTTTATTTATAATTATTAATAAAGTAGAAAAAAATTTCATTTTAAGCGTTTATTTCTAAATTAGACAACGATGTATACGTTTATCTATACGTATTTCTAAGTTACAAATAAAAATTCAATTGTAAACATTTACTAAACGAAAAATAATATAGGTACCTATCAACGCAATATGCGTGCACGAATAAAAACGATGGTACAGTGTTATAAATGGTTGTCGATTTAAGTGTTAATTTTACGCTTTCAAATATTTCTAAAATTTCTATTTAAAACAAACAATAGCCGAGTTCAAAGTCAGTACTGTAAATGCTTTGCCGATATTATACGTGACAAAAGATTATAAAACCGGTACGTATATTTATTTATGTATGGAGTATTCGGCATAATTTCTACCTACATAATTGTACCATTTGAAAATCTACCTATACGTATATTGTTCATTATATGGTTGAAATTGCAATATCCAAACGCTGAAGGGTAGTATTTCCAAATTCGCTATTTTTTTTTTATAATTAAGAATCGGATAAGTTGTCGCCTTAGTTTAGCAAAAACTGAAATTACTCCACTTATATACATCAAAATATATTATATCTATATCATAATACGCGTACCCAGTTATAATATAATAATAATTATCTAATTTTACTAGGTAGCGAAAATTACCAAAAACGAGCGAATAATTAAAAATTTCCCGAATGTGTTCACATTAAGTTCACTCTAACCATATACCTACTTAATTTCAATTCACTACCGTAGTATAATTTATGTTGTACTATCGTTATATGTTATTATATATAGGTATACAACATAATATTATTATAAGTATATACTTATATATTGCTATATGTATTGTTTCTGCTCATTTATTACTATTATTATTATTATTATTATTATTATTATTATCAGGTACTTTTTATTTTATTTTATTTTTTTCAAATTTGTACGTAATAATAATAATAATAATAAAATAATTATTATCGTTATTACGGTGTACACGCTGTACATGTATATGAGTACAATTTTTTTTTTTTTCAGAACCACGTCTCTAACAAAAACAATCGTACCCGGGTAGGTAAATTTGCGTCGTTCCTCGTCCGAGCGCATTATACACTCCACGTTGTATAGACGTACATTTACATATTAAACTCATTATCATTATTTTTACGGCTCAAACATCATATACTGTGAAAGAATGGCGAACGACGATACATATAACGATTATCTATTTTAATCGTATATCACTGCAGTTATTCTAAATATAATAATACTATATATATTTAAAACGATTGTTTTTTTTTTTACGTGTATATTCTGTATAATATGTACTCGTATATAATATTATATAGTACACGCATAAATTAATAAACTGATATGGCGGTTATGACGTGTGATAAGCATGTTCATCAGTATAGTAGTAGTAGTAGTGAAGCCGGAATTTATTTCGTATACATTGAATTTTACACGAATTACGAGACGGGTATAATACACGGTTTTTTTTTTATTGTATACGCTATGTTTTGTAAATTTATAAAAACTTGAAAATATGTGCACTTCGCCTGTCAGACAGGATATATATACTCTCGGTGAACGTACGTATTACGTTTGAAAGCAATGATAAACCGTTGTATTCAGTAAAACGAATTTTAATCGGGTTGAACTGTCATGTACGCCCGTCACGCCAGCCTAATATTGAACTTTTCAAAGGAATTTTTTCGCAATTTCGATATATATATATATATATATATATATATAAGTACGTTATATTTGTACGTCCAAATTCAAAATTTGTTCGAACTCGGTTCGAGTCGGTAGTCATAAGCGGAAATTCTATGTTGGCGAACGTATCCTCCCAACCCGTCCATCGGTGCACGTATATACTTAATATTGGTAGAATTTAGTCGACTTACCAAGTCTTATGTATAAAATAAAAATTAATAAATGAAATATATAATTTTTTTTTTCTAGGTATAAGTCCACTATTTACAACTTCACACCAAATCTCCAGATTTCTCATAATGCAATCATCAATATTCTATTGTAATATTGTCGGAAAATATTATCGTCTATGGATTATATGGGACATAGGTAAACAAATTTCCTACTATTTCTCGAAAGTTCGGTGTTATCGAAAACAGTCGACTATCATCATCGTATACGGTGATTATCGTGTTGTAATTTAATAATAAATAATAATAATTTATTAAATGTAATTTTTTTTTTTCATGATGGAAACTGATTCAAATGAGAAAAAAAAAATATATTTTTCTTATTCGATGATGATTATAATTTTATTACAATACAATAATAATAATATATATGATGTAGCTAAACTAAATTCGTTTTTATTGTCTACAAAAGCAGATATATTAATATAATATATTATATACGTACTATGGCAGAGGTCCTTAACGGGAGAGGCAATTCATTAGTAATAAACAAAAAAAAGGTCATCAACCTATTTTTTTTTTTTTTTTTTTTATAGCGTTTCCTTAACAGCACAAAGTACCTCCCGAGTCGGTCCACAATTTTTTAACTCACGTTTAACCTACGCTCCAGTGGTACCAACTTAATCGGATTTTAGGTACCTACCTACTTAAATGCTTGAATAATGGTATGCGGTTACAGGCACTGCTAAGGAAGGGCAATTTTTTGAATCACCGCAGCACATTCAATAACATCCAGAACAAACTCAAATCGGTGGAAAAACGTGTTGTACGCTATAAGGTATAATAACATTATAGTCACTTTTTTGGGTAGTCCAAATCGAATTTTGGATTACTCATAAATCAAGAGAAAGTATACTTGGAATCTCGTGGTCCCCCCCCCCACTGTTGCCTATAGCCCTTGTACATAGGTAGGTACCCATTAGGAGGGCAAGGAAAGAACATAGCCTCCTCCGGAGTATACCAAAAAAAAGTGAATTTTATTATGTTTTACCAGAATGTATAACACACTTTGACTCGAGTCACTTTGATCAGCTCGAGTCCGATCCTATGGGCACACATGTCCCTATCTTTTTCCACAGCCAGTTTCGTCCAAAAGGTCAAATATAAGTAGATCTAATAAATTTGTAATATTTTAGTTCATAATATGTAGCTCCCGGGATGTGCCGAAAAAGTATCTCCCCGGAGCCGCTTATTATGAACTGAATAATAATAAATTGATTGGACTGTTTCAAAAGGTCTAACGGTACGGTCTAATTTACCATGACCGAAATGAGAACTTAATGGGTGGCGCCAGGCCCGGTTTGTTAGGGTTTACTCCAATTTTTTTGTGAACGAAGAGGGTGAACAATTACCCCCATTACCTCCCCTGTATCTGCCTTTGTATATGTATAAATAAATTATTCATCATTATTTATAAATTGATTTAAAAAAAAAAAAAGGCGAGACTGGGAGAATTTGCAAGACCAAGATTGAATCAACACGACCAATTTGTTCAAGTTGTTGAAGCTGAAGTTGCTCACATAAAAAAATAAAAATACCTATTTTTCTGAAACCACTAGTAGCTTCCTCGTCCCGCTTAGAATCTAAACAATATATATATCATATATAATATCCACCTGTGTCTCATAAGTCATATGTATTACAGTAATAATATAACTGTCCGATAATTTTGTATTTTTAATGTTCTATATGAATGTTAACAAAATGACAAAAGCTATCTCAAACCTATGAAAACAATGAAATAAATTAGGATTTACCTATAGTATATTTAAGTTTTTTTTTTTCGATTTATTATAGAATTAGTTATTTGTATTATAACGAAAATGTTTATGAATCGATAATATTTTGGTAAATATAAGAAATATTTATAATTTGATAATAATCAATAATTATTAAGAATAACCAGATAAATATGTTTATACTTTAAAAAAAAAAACGTGAACATGAACATGAACGTAGTAATAAATGTATATTCGAATATAAACATTGAATGTTGTTAAAAATAAGCATAAACATTATTTATTACATTGAACGAAAATTAATTCAATTTTCAAGTTAACGTTTCGGACTAATTAGGTAATAATAGTGGATTAATTTTGTTTTTGAATGTTTTATTTTATTTTAAATAATACTTCAAAGTATATAAAAAAAAATGTTTTCATACATTTAAAACTACGAAAAAAGTATAAAAATGAAAAATGAAAAATAAAATTTACGTTTTTAATTTTCTCGATATATGAATATAATTTGGAATTTAAAAACTTAAGAACTTCTTATAAATACATTTTTTATTTGTTTTATTTGTACAAATGTACAATAATACAATGTATTGAATTATGAAAATTGTATTTTGGATATTTACAATTACATTTATATTTATTTTTTTAAATTATTGCATAATTATATGACAGTTCATAACGGTTTTAGTTATTTGTTTCAAAAAAATAAAACGCTGGTTGTGTAAATGATACTATATATAGGCGTAGCATATTTTCTAATGAATTAATGCCGAGTGGCAATAGATACTCGTATATTAGTGTTAAAAATGACAAATTATAGTAGGTTTATTAATCAATACAAAATGCAATGCGAATTTGCGATTTTAAGTTGTATCAGTGGTTTAAAATTTCAAAAACACATTTTTAAATACTTTACCGTTTACCTATTAGAAATTCATTTAATATCAATTTAGAATAATAAGGACTCAATTAATTTAGAAAACTAATTGATTTTCTAAATTAAATATGTCTAAATTCTTTGAATCTTTAACGTTTTTAATTCATGCTAAATTAATTTCTAAAAAATTCTTTATACCTATTAATATCTTCTATAATACAATTTGAATACTATTACCTTTATTTTTATAATTTGAATAAAATATAAATACAAATAGTATGCTAGAATATATTTTTATACTGCGCTAAAAATTTGAATACATTTCCATAATTACTGAAGTCAATGTCTTTGGTAATTATTTTAATAATATTTTTTCTATTACCGGGTTTGAATACCTTAAACTTAATGCGATTATAAATAAGAATTATGATATGATATCATGATATATATATATATAATAAATAAATTTAAAAATGTTTACGTAAATTTTAAAAGTCAATTAAACGTGATCAATTTAAATGTAATTATTTATCGTTATTGTTTTTGTTAGGTATGTATAAAAAAAATTCTCAAGTATAACTTTTAAGCTTCTCATTATTATTAACACGAGAATGCGGTAGAAAGATGAAAAAAATATTATACAGAACAACATTAATTAGTACCTATACGCCTAACCGATTTTTCATAATATTATATGTGACTTTTACATTTTATGAATTATTTAAAACCGATTAAAAAAAAAAAAAAAATGATTATACCTACTTTTAATCTGAAAAAATCAATATTTAACAGAAACGGGACTTAAAATAATACTGTTAACTATCATAGTTTAGATTCCAAACGTAAGTAGGTGTGTATTAACTTCACCACGATGTGCTTTGTTTGTATGTTTTATTGTATGTAGGACTTAGTTATATACACTTCTCCAGTAAAAGTTTTGCAGAAAAGAGTATTTTCGTAGCAAATTTCTTTAGAGAGGTACTTTTTCGAGATTGTCTTAGTAATATAGAAATATGACCGAAAATGATCAAAAAATTTTATAAATAAGAAAACCAGATAATCAAACCAAAAACTTGTAATTTACACCATATATTCAATATAGCACTGTATATTGATGTGATAAAAAAAATATATATAGGTGCCTAGCCCTTTCAGAAATGTATATATCATGTAATAAGGATTTTGAATTAATAAGGTTAATATAATTAATAAGTTTGATGAGGATTATGGATTTTGAATTTTCGTGAAATTTACTTTAGATTGACTATCCAGTATTTTTTATTTTATCTCTTTAAGTTATACTAAAATGTAGTTAAAATATTTAGACATAAAAGAATTGACATGATCAAAATTTGTAGAAAAAAATTAAATAAATAAACATATTGTTCAAATGAAGACTTTTCAGAATATCAATTTTCAGAATCCTTAGAATGCATCACTAGATCGATCTGAACCTTTTAAAATATAAAATCTCAAAATTAATATGTTATGTGTGTGATAAATTCACCACTTTTAATCTGCTTAATAAATAAATAAATAAACTAATAAATCTGGTTAAGAGGATGCAACACGCCAGTTTTTAAGGGGTTTTGTATAGGCAATTTTTATAAAATTTAAAAAAAAAAAAAACAATTTCAGAATATTCTAATATATTTTATAAGTATTTTAAAAATTTTCCCGTGTTACTGTGTTAGTACCACTTTTTATTATTGTGTAATCACGGCATTAATTGTTAAGAAAAATATTTAAAAAGTATTTTCGCAGTTCCAACAGTGCAATTGTATAATTATCATAGGCTAACGATTTGAGTCTAAATAGAAAGATGAGAAAATATACTATAATCGTACTCCAGTGTCTTGTGATTAATTCATTCTTGATCTATAAACTGTTGAAAACAGAAAAAAAATCTTATACTCAAAATTCTATAAAAATTACAATTTCAAATAAAATTTAAAAAGCTGGCGTGCGATCATAGTTTATGTTCTGATCTTCCCAAAATCGTTAACCCACGATAATATTATACAATATGTACTATTGAAATTGCTTTAAAGTATTTTTCGCCGTGTTTTGAACGTATGTACTGTAGTCTGTATAACTAGCACCCACTTAAGCATAAAGGAAAACCGGCGTAAATTATCAAAATTTGTTCTAAACCTCCCATTAGTAATACTTTACTGAACTTAGCTCAAAATAATTTTTTTCATGTTTTTTTATATATTAGTTATTAGTTATTATCATAAATAGTTTACGATTTTAGAAAATATCTTGGTACGCGGAAAACAAATCTCCATAAAAACTCAAGGACGTGATATTATATAATATACCTATGTATTCCAGTGAAGCAACTTGTTCTAAAATCTTGGGGGCGAGGGGACTTTACTCATAATATTGCCTAAAGGAACATATATAAGCAAAAAAAACCAATTATCAGAAAACAATTTTGAAAAAGACATTTTTTTTTTGTGGGACTATAAATAATTTTAAGAGGGCTAACTCCCAAAGCCCTTCTTATTTCGCTTATGATGAATGCATAGGTATATGTAGGTAAATGGTATTGTGTATATACTATATATATATATATATATAATAATCTATGTAGTATATATAGTATATACTACATATGTATATGTATCTATTATCTATATACTCTATATATTCGAATGAAAATATATATATATATAGAAAATATACCTATAGTGTGCATGTGCAATATGCAGACTGCAAAGTAAAAATCAAAAACATAACTTCACTCTTTAGGTATACATTTACATCGAAGGATGATTATCTATATTATATAAATGATAATAATAATATATGGATAGTAGATACGTCATATACACTTACATTGCGGTAGACACCGCGTGATTTTTTTTCCTAATACCAATACGATAACGCACATTAGACGATATTTAAAATGGTAGTAACCGGTTGTTTAACTTATCATCGCTAATTATTATCCATCTAGGTTATTATTTTATTTATCTATGGTCACGGACTAAGATACTATGGACTGGTATCGAAAGATATATTAGCGGAACCAAAATGTTTCTTAATGGCGGGCGTAAAAAATCTAGCAAAACTGTTGCCATCTATGAGCAAAAGTTACATTACTCGT
>JAIPRL010009530.1:0-17410 GCA_025469235.1 Pemphigus obesinymphae
AAAAAAAAAAAAAAAAAAACGCTGTGTGTTTCTGATATTGTCATTTATTTAATTTACCATATTTTAAGTATTTGATATATATATATATTGTTTTTTTTCTCTCCATTACACTTAATCATGTAAAAAGCCGTCTGGCGTTTATTATATATATAAAATAAATAAATAAATAAATAAAATGAAATAACTAAATATTATAGAGCTAAACGCTACACGCTAAAATGTTCAATGTGAATTCCGTTTAATACCCTTGGAAACTTTATTTGATTTTTATCCTAAAAACTTCAGCGCGCATGATAAAAATTTGGTACTCTTAGCGTCCTTATTTAAATTTTCAAAACAGTTTTTAAATGATAAACTATTAAAATAAGTTTACTTTGCATCGATAGAAATATATTTTCTACGTGAAAACTGAATATTATTGTAAAAACTCTAAGAGAAATGAAGACTGTAAAAAACTAAGAGATCCATCTCTCTTTGTTCAGAATTTAATGTATATAAATTTTTTTTCCCAAAACATCTCAAAACACGTATCTTTTCATGTTTATATACTATTATAGGGTATAATATTGTACATAGAAAACTTAATATTTTAACTTATTTAAGTGACAATGGTACTATTAGTGTTGATTCGGGGAAATACAGCTATATCGTGAAATATACTTGATACGAGCGGCTTATTTAAACGAATAACTCGTAAATTTAGTGTATTCACTAGCCGTTATTTATTATTAATATATACAACTATATAGGATTAATACAGTTTTACAAAATAAATTAAAGTTTTATCAATATATACCTATTCTTGTATTGGACGGTAGGACATCCGATAAGGCCAAGTTACAGTCCCCCGGTTCCTTATCAACCACAACGTAAAATACGTCGGTTTTCGTAGACGGTAACAGGCTAGATTATAGAAAGCACATCTAAATAGATAGCTGCGGGCAGGATTATAGAGGGAACACTCAAATAGATGGCACAAGATTTTACTTGCTTCTGATTTCTGGTCATTATCTGGTGATTGCTGGTCCGCTGCTGGTTGCTCAACCATTGACTGGTTGACTGGTTGTCGATAACGATTAGAACACTATTGGCTGGTTAACTGGTCCAGGAGTAGTCAATTAGAACTGTATCTTTCCTTTTCCCTTAACACCTGTTCACTGTTTTAGTTAACTGTCAAGTGAGGTGATGTAATGAAAAAAAGAAGGGAGAATGATAATTTTCGATTTATTGCATTGCTTGTTTGGGCGGAATGAGGTCTAATAACTTATTTCAGGCGATATGCCTATTATAAGTGGATTAATGTGCATGATATTGGATTTTGACTTTTGGGATTGAACTATGAGGAGGTTTGATTATGTTGCCTAATCTATAAGGTAGAGCTTGTGTATGGCGATAGGTTTTTCTTCTGTTTTGCCTAGGTTTTGGAGGTGATGGAAGGAAGAAAATGATGCTTTATAATAAAGGGATTTTGTTGACTTTAAAATAAATTCTTGTTGTAAAATAAAGTCTTGATGAGTGTCGTAATGTTTGATTTGTTACGTACCAGGGGGAGCTTGATATTGTTCGAAGAGCGATATTTTGGATGGCCTCTAATTTGGACCAGTTTGTCTTGGATATTAAAGTGTCCCATGCTTAGCCAGTGTAAGCTATAACGGATCTTATATACATTTCAAATATTCTAAGTTTAATTGTAGTCGGTATTAGGCTGTGCCTATTTAGAATAGGGTAGACCATTCCAGGATATTTGTAGCCTTCTTACTATTTCCTTGATGTGGGCGTTAACAGGAGAGAGATATATCAAAGTGAACACCTAGGTATTTTGCCGACTTTGACTAGGGAATGTTATATCCATTTAATGAAAGTTGTTGGATGTTGGTCGTTTTCTGTCTGTTGGATATTATGGTTATTATTGTGGTTATGTTTATGCCTAGACGCCACTTCTTTAACCACTGTGAAGCTGAATTGAGCTGGTGTCGGAGGCGGGTTTTTGCTCTTTTTGTATTTTTGTCGAAGGTAAAGAATAGTGTGTCATCAGCAAAAAGAGCTAGGCTCATTTTTGGTGAAACCGGGATGTTATTAGTATACACTATGTAGAGGAGAGGAGAAAGGCAGAAGCCTTAAGGAACTCCTACTTATATTGATCTGCTAGTTGAGATTATGTTTTTGTTATTGACGTGGAATGATCTGTTACTGAGGAAGGAATCAATAATTTTTATGATGGTGTGTTCAGTTTGTGGAGTTTGAAAAGAAGGCCTTGGTATCAAACTTGGTTAAAAGATTTTTCAATAACTAGAAAGACAGCGGTGGTGCCTTCCTTGTTGTTTGAGTTGACACAGAGTTTGTCCGTAAATTTAATAGTTGGTGAGTGGTTGAGTGTTCGCTGTGGAAGGCAGACTGCTCCGAACAGATTTTGTTAGTTTAGGGTTGAGTAGTATTTACTTGTAAATCTCGGAAATAGATCCAGGTTTGTAATTGGTCTATAGCTGGTTAAATAGTGTGAGTCTTTGCTCGGTTTTGCTATTATTATTAGGATACTCTTTTTCCATTTATCGGGAAAGTATTTTAAGCGGAGACAACCATTTATGATCCGGGTAAGTAGTATAATGGCCTTCGGTGACAAGTTGCGTAAGGCGGTGTTCATGATGGTGTCCTCGCTGAGGGCTTGATTTTATTAGCTACATAGCTTGAGGAGGTGAAGTAAATATTGGAGGGATTTGATGTTCTAATGAAGTTTATAGTTTCAATTACATCGTGTAGTTCGGAGCCAGGATTTGGACAGAATTGGTTTTCATATGTGTAGGCAAACGTTTCAGCCTTCTCTGAGGCTGAAAATATCAGCCCATTGGGGCTGCTTAAAAGATGAGTAGCTGGTTTTTTGTGAAGAAGATTACGGTTTAATTTGTAGATCGAGTTTTCTGAAGAATCAAGGGTGTCCAAGAATTTTCCCCAGTCATCGCGTCTATGGGATTGGAGTAGGGTTTTATATAGGCAGTTTTGTTATTTAAGGGTTTTTTGACGGCGGGATCATGCGTGGCTTGCCATAGACACCTTAGACAATTTTTCGCTGTGATTTCATGGAATACCTTTGGAGAGCTATCGCGATATAGATGGTGAGGGGGCGTTTTGTACATGCATTTGGATACTGCAGTTTGAATTTGATTTGTCAACTAGAGGATGTTAGCATCAATGTTTTGAGTTGAGTCGATTTTTGGGTAGCAGTTTTGGATTTTTAGATTAGATTAGAAGAGAATTTTTTCCAGTTTATGTAGAAGTTTTTTTGCGGGGATGAAGAATTAATGGGGGAGTCCGAGATCGTTAGCATTTTCAGGCTGTGGTCTGAATAAAGAGCGTTTAAATTTAAGATTTGGGTTGTTTGAAGTAAAAGTTTGGTTATAGCTATATCAAGAACGTCCGATATGTTTCTGAGCGTTAGAGAGTGTTAGATCGGTGTTTTTGGAGCTATTATTGTGTAATCTTGATTTTGAGCATGAGTGTAGAGTATGTTTTTAGCCGGATTTGTGCAGCGACTGTGCCCGCCACAATGTACCAGTAATTGCCATTGGTGAACATGTTTAGATCTTGCAGGTCTAGGGGTTTTCTGGGATATTAGTAAACTGATGAAATACGTATTTGGTGGAGATCGGTTGAGATGAATATTGTTGTTGAAGACATAGTGGTTTTTAGAACAGTATAGCTGTAGACTATACATGGGTGGACGATTACAGCTATATAGTAGTACCCCATAGTAGTGGTTGCCCGTGTCTGTGTCTGTTCTGTAAGTGTGGTAGTTTTTGATTTTGACATTAGTTTTTGGATTTGTTTTTGTTTCGCCGATTAAGATTATGTAAGGGTTTAATTTATTTGCTAAGGTTTATAGTTCTTCGATTTTATTTTGAACACCATTTGCATTCCAGAAAAGTATTTTTAGTTGTGTTTGATTAGTCATTTTGAGTGAGGAAAGATTTGAAGGACCTTGTTATTGAGATTGCGGTGTCTTTAGAGTTTTAGCTGATGTAAGGGATTGTAGAAGGTTTTTGAATAGTTCAAGTACTTGAGCTAGGCTGAATGATTTTTGGATTGATGGAGTTAGTATAGAAGGTTGGCGCAGCTTTTTGTTTGAAGAGAAATTTATTATTGGGTTGATCTTGTTTCTATGTTGATGGTGGATGGGGGCATTGTTTTTGTTTTTGGTGCAGTGGTTGTTTCGAGAACATACTTATAGTAAAAGCAACCTCTGTAGCTGGCTGTGTGGTCCCCATCACAGTTACAGCAAGGGGGGGATTGAGCTGGGTCTTTGGTGCATTCTTTGGCTGCGTGTTGATTACTGCGTTTAATAAATCTAAGGGAGTGGAATCATGTACTGGAACCATGGCCTAATTGTTGGCATAGGTAGCATTATGATGATCCGGTTTATATGTATGATTAAATTTTAATTGAGATGTAGAACATATTGTTTACGTTGTAGATTTCAAAGGATCCTGGTGATTTCTTAATGATGGTCATACAGATTAGCATGGGTTTGTCCTTTGTTCCACATAGTCTGATCAGTATGGGTTCAAAGCCGTGGTTTTCGAAGTCAAGTTTGACCTGCTCCTCGGTTATGTCTGAGGAGATTCCTCTGAGAACGATTTTCAGAGTAATTTCCTCAGGGAAGCTAAAGGTATGGAAGAAAATGTTGTTCTCATAGAGGAATCTTTGAGATGCTCTGAAGAGATTGACGTCAGTTGACATCGTGGT
This sequence comes from Pemphigus obesinymphae, assembly GCA_025469235.1. Taxonomy (NCBI): domain Eukaryota; kingdom Metazoa; phylum Arthropoda; class Insecta; order Hemiptera; family Aphididae; genus Pemphigus; species Pemphigus obesinymphae. Next base: position 4,738 of record JAIPRL010009530.1, read on the forward strand.
TTTTAAGGTGCAGGGGAGATGAAAAGAGCTTCGAATACTTTTGGTGTTATTTTTCGTCAGCCGACTGAGTTCATGATAATTGGTGGGGGAGCTTTGGGGGGGGGGGTTTATTTTGAATTTAGATGTTTGTGGGGTCGTTAATAAGGTCTGTTTCTATATCCATTTCTGTAGATTTGGGTTGACTTGACTTGGTCGATGTAGTACAGTGCAAAAAAACTTGAGCGGCAGACGTGTTTTCAGGTCAGCTGTTAGAATGATGATGGTTAGGGTTAATATATAATTAAATCAATAATTTTCGATACAATTCGGCCTATATATCACCTACGTGGTTGACGATTAATAGGAGTACTCCACTCTTTCTTCTTTAGGTACTGTATTTTGTGTGTTTATATCCGGGTTTCGTCTAAGTATTTTAATCTATTATCTATTATTTTATCTAATTAAACGTTAGGGTAACCTAACCTTGACCATGATGATCGCAAATGTGATTCTCTATATGATCGTCCACCATACAACTTTCCGGTCGGAAAGTCCATCCGTCCGTCCATGTCCCTCGTACAAGTTGATGGTTGTCCGGTCCTCCAAACACGCACTCTCTCAGAGCGTGTTATGATGACAACCGGTCGACGTTGTCTTTGGTATACCGGCGCGACCACCAAGTAGCGTCATCTATATGGTTGTCCAATGTGATGCCTATCGTCATACCTTGCCCCGTTACAATCGTCAGGTCAGAATGTATTTCCTAAGTAAACCGTATCTTTTTACAGTGATACTGGTACCAATGTACATTGACATACATATTATTTGGAGACTAAAAAAATGTTTAGCCACTCTGAAAAAAATGTCGGTAATAAATAACCAAAAAATAATTAATTAAAAGTTCTATGTCATATTATATTATTTTATCAAACTTGTAATAGTTGCGTACTAATTCATTTTTTTATATGCCTAGTAATATCATGTTTATATGAAAATTGTATTCTGTTTTTTATAGTAGGTACTAGATACGGATATGGAGGGAGAATAAAACGTGGAAATTCCTTCTATAATGGGGTTATTTTCCTGATATTTGAAGAATTTAAGATTTATTTTGAGGAGGAATTAGCTCATATAGTCTCTAAATTGCGTATCTCTTTTTAAAATGAAAAAATAAACTCTTTATACCTCTTTACTTGAAAATACTGACAGTATATGTATACTTCTAACACTACGATTATCTTTATATCATAAATATATTGTATACATATGTTGGTAAACATGGATATATATATATATATATATATTAAACAGTTTTTTAGATACAGGATCGGACATATGTACCGGAAAATTTTAACTGAACCGTAACTAGTCATCATTGCATCATAGATCGTCAACAAATTCGGGTGCTCACGTTTATTACTATTAGTCCATTCGGTTCGGTAATTCTTTAGTACGCAACCAATAGCACAGTGTGTCGTTTGTACGCCCCACTCTTGAGGTTGCCATGGAAATCTCTATTGAAATCCACAACGGGCAGACTTGTGCAGCGTCTTTTCCATGCTTCATCCCTCCGTCACAAACTAGCGCAAGTTATTCGCTACGGCAATGATGAAAAACGAAATACATGACAGATCAGGCTCGTCTAATCTCTCGTCACTAACCAGTGAAAAGAAGATGGCTGATTCCAAACCACCAATAAAAACAACTATTGACACTTCTAGCAGTGGCCCTCATCGAAGAATTCTGCACCAAAACGTCCTGAACTAAAAGATCCACAATGCTTAGAGCATTAATTACTAACTTCTTATTCAGTGAAACTCTAATGAAGATTTTCACGATACATCTGACAACATTGTTTCTGACTAGGTAAGCGCTAAAACTTTTATCTACCTACCACCCATTTTCTTAATTACCATTTTTAAAAATTCTTGGCACTCTATAGAAAAATCATTTTATAAAAAGTAAACACCAATCAAATTCTATTATGACTGAACTATGAAATCTAGGCTTCGAGTTCATATTCATTAAAAATAAGAAATAAAAAATAGAAGAAAAAGGCCAATACATATGATTATACTAGTAAACATGGAGACTGCTAAAGACACTTATCAACTACCCAATTTGTTCTATGTAAAAATTAATATAGACTACAGAACATGCTTCTTGTGTCACGACTGGATATCACATTGAGCCCACCCTCATAGATGTGTAAAGTGAGGAAGTAACTACGCTAGAATTTATATACCTAAATGAATATGATGTAATTGCAAAGGCAACCACGCTGCCAATTTCCGAGGCTACTCTTATTATGCAAACCTTATCATGTAAAATAATGTTTAAATTATAAATCTAAGAACTCAACACAAAATATTCGAAACAAATACTAAATCGCAAACTCTTTTGCAAATACTACACCACAAACTAACCCAACATACAATCCAGGAAAAATCATTATTTGGCGAGATAACAAACAAATCAGTACTAGACACCAGTGAATCGATCATCTCCGCATCAAAAGTTATGAAAATTGTACGGTCTTCTTTTTTCATCCATAACTGTCTGGACGCGATCACAAAACAATATATATAAAATAAAATAATATCAACCCCATCATAATCATAATCTCAGAATTCTCAATTACCCAACACAAATAACATAAATATCATGTTTTGGAACTACGAGAACTACAAATCTAAGAACTCCTAAAATATTCGCACATAAATAATATCCACTTAATAATATTAGAAGAAACACGCCTTAATCCAAAAACTCTGCTTAAAACTCCCAACTATCATATATAACAATAAGACCACCCTCCTAAACTCCGGATACCATCAATAGGTGGTATACAAATCTTAATACGTAAAAATATCATTATTTTTTTATGGTTGTCTGGGGGTCACACAGTCGTAACCTTTCATATATTATCTAATCAAACGTATTTCTGGACTTCGAATGTCCTACGTCCATTCTCACCGATAAACTAAATTAAACGCAAAATTACTGATGATGGGTGGGTGGGGGGAGTAGATGATTATTTATGCACGGGGGCGGGCGGAGATATCAGTCCATTGAACAGTTGGGAAAAAATACCATCCCCCCTACCGCCGGGGAATGCAATTCTAATCGGGCCGAGCTACGACTCCCCACGAAATACGCCACCCGAATCACACTGTATGTATTGCGATTAAAAATGCCATCCCTCCCGTCGGAGCAGTGCATTTCTAATCGCGCAGAGCTACGACTCACGGCACCCAAATCACACTGTATGTAATATATAATAGACAGCACCTTAAATATATAATGTTTCGTATGTAACACACGTGCATATACACGCATACTTTTGTAAACTTATATGTTTACAACATGGGTTCGACGTTAAAATCAACGAGTGTGTGCAGTGCACGCGCGTGTCGTAGGCGTCCGTCCGCTTACGTACGACATGCTCACGAGTCGGCCGCGCGTCATAAACAATGGATGGGCGCGACCTCCCACGCGTATTCCGCGAGTATAACGTTATTGTTTTTTTTTTTTCGCGCACGCGGTCACTATAATATTATCATACACGTAATACAACAATATGATAACACAATATACCACGAGACGACTATATAATACGATAAATAATAATAATAATAATAATATGTGCACATACATCATAATGTGTGCCAGCGCACTTAATAAACACCGATGTTTATGCGCATGACGCACAGAGTAATGTTTGGTTGTTTTCTAGTTTTCTAGTTTTTTTTTTTTTTTTAAATAATTGTATTTTTATATATATATATATATATATATATATAGGTATGTACTTTTACGCCATACCTGAACGATGACCGCGAAGCATCTCCGAGAATATTATTCATTCTTCCCCCAGAAAATAATAATCAAAACGCCCTGTTTCAGGTAGGTACGCACACGCAATTATATATGCTCAAGCGCACACATCTATTATAAACTATATTTTAAAGACGTAATTACATTATTACAATATCAGCGTGGACTTGTAGATTAATAAATTGTTTATGGAATTATGGTTTATATTGTTTAAAATACGTTTAGAAACTGGGAATTTAATACGATTGCATTAGTGGGTTTTCCAAACTTGTTTTTTTTTTTTGTGACGACGATTACCTATATTATGATTTAGAGAAAAATAAAAAAACCCGAGTTGATACATATTATTAGATAATACTAAAATTATTGGAGGAAATTGGGTCGAACAATAGAGGGGGGAAGGGTTAGGACAAAATACATATTTGATATGAAAAAATTTTTTTCTCGCTTTTTACTTTTACTTAATATTACTTTTTATCTATTTAAATATCATAATGCTATAAGATATTATGTAGTCTGATATTTATATAGATGAAGGTTTTTTATTTAATACACCACATTATGCTATAGTTAGTCAAAAAGTAAGTGCAATAAGCATGATTAATTATTGTAATAAATTGATATAATTAACATTGATGTTATAACGTTTCGTAATTTTCAGAACTCTTTACGAGCTTTATGTGATAGATTCGTATAATTGTGTATATAGGTACGGAAAGGTCATCAATTACGAGCCGGGAACTTGTTACAGGGGCATCGTGATTTTTATATTACACATATTTAATAAAAAAATATAGTATGTACCATACACAATTATAATGAAATTAAAATCTCAATATCTGCTATAAATAGCCCGAAATTGGTAAAAGAAAATTTGAAATGTTCATCACATTAATTTATAACTTATAATTATAAAATATTAGAATCAGTATAATATACAGTCACATTTTTGGTTTTAATTTTGATTTATAATATACCATATTTCAGTTTTTGATTTAAATTATATTTGTTAATATATTGTCGTGTGTTTTTTCTGGATTTGGATTTCAGTTTTCAATATCGTTTTGAATTTTTTCGGTTTCTATTAAAATTTTTAATACCATTTTTGTTTTATTCGGTTTCTTTTTATTTACAATACTGTTATCAGATTTTGACTGTTTAAATTTAAATTTCGATTTCAATTTTGTAAAGGTTTTAACCGGTATATATCATTTTCCCGGCAATTTACCTTTTGTAGTTTCTGATTGTAAAAATTGTAACACTATAGATAAGCGGAATAAAGGAATATCAGGAACTAAAATTGGCTATATTATTCGTTATTTATTTTAACTTTTTTTTGTCAGAAACGTAGACGTACATAGTGAGTGGGGGGACTTAAACTTAATTTATTAATTAAAATGTGTAATATAAAATATTTAATATTTATATAAAATGGCTGGTAAGTATATAAGTATATAAGTAGCTGGTCGTGTTTTGAACAAATTAAATTACTGTTTACAGAATAATATATAAATATAAATATGTGAACAAATACACACGATGACGAATAAAATATATAATGGAGAGGTCTGTGTCACAAACGCAGGAGTTCTTTTACTGGACCGCGTCCAGCTGCCTTCGCAGGTGACGGAGCAATTAAATAATTTTAATATGGACCGACCGACGACGAGAGATGATCAACGCCTGGCGGACGGACAGACGATAATATTATACACAACCCCCACGAAGACGACGTATGTAGTCCGTGCAGTCGCCTGACATCATTATTATTATTATTATTGTCGTTTTTAAAAATTTTACATATTTTCGGTCGTTTATTACCCAGTTAAAAATTTAATGTACGGACAATTTTGACAGACAGCGACCCGACAAAGAACAATATAATATAATAAGAGTGAAAAACGTCTCGACAATGTCCGTACACATTAAATATATTTTAAAATAATATAATACACTAGAAGGTGTTATAAATACATGCGTCATGTTTTACTCGGAAAGTAAACACACTCGTCTAGTTATAAAATCGTTAAAAAAAAAACAAAAAAAAAAAAATACTTGAAATAATAGTTATTATTGTATCGTTGATTATAATACATGACCCTAAAAAAATAAAACTGCGACGATCATGTTTATAATATAATACATTGTCCATAATTATTACTTATATTATATACGAATATACCCGCGGTTAGCTACTATGCTAAAATAGTATATAAGTGATTTAATTGAATTAAAATTTTTAAATACATAATTACTCAAGTAAAACTAATTTTTGTTGTAGTTTGAAAATTAAGTTTTTAGTTATTTTGAAAAAATTTAGTATATCAGTATAGAGTTTAAACATTGAAACAATTAATAATGCACACATTATATTAAATACATATTCTGTCAGAATTTAAACTATTAATACCATTTTTTCCCTGAATGATATAGATATTTATACGCTGAATTAATATTTATAATATGTTGATAAAAAACTTTAAATAGCTTTAAATTATGACTAGATTTTTGATATTTTTTAAATACATTTAAAGTAACGTAAAACGTAACGTTAACCTTAGGTTAATATTCGGATTTTAAAACCTAAAAATTTTAGAATTTTATTTTCAGAATTACCAAAAAATAAGCATAATCAATTACGATTTTTGACTAAATTGTTTTTTTACAGTTTTTACATCACTTTTGGTACTTTTTTATTACGAGTTTATCCAATTATTCATATTTTAAGTACCATCCTGATCAAATTTGCTATCGGAAATTGGATATACATGTAATGTTCGGATAAAAAGTTCTTCTGGTTAGAATGTATTTTCTAAAAAAAAAAAAAAATACAGAATTTTAAAATCTGCTCAGACTCTATATATAAATTATTTCCTTAGTTATATTCAAAAAGTCAAGTTGATGAAAAATATTAATTCAAATCTAATGTTAAGTATGAGAAATAAAATACCTATAGTAAACAAAAAATGTATTTCAACTTGTTAAAGTTAAAGTTGAAATGGAAAATTTTATTAAAATTGAACTTAAATCAGTTAAAGAAAAAAATAAGAAAATTAATGAATATACGTTATCACTAAACATATTATTTATTATTTTATTTTATCTATTTAAATTTAGTATAATCGTCTTTTGTAGATCATTTTTATTTTTCATTCTTCTTAATTAAAAGTAAAAATACATTTAAATTATACATCGTAGTAGATATATTATATAATATAGATGTAATAGTAAGTTATGTACATATTGTTTACTGTTCTCTTCCTATTGCGTGGCGTGTTGCATATTTTTGTCAAACATAATATTTTTAATACGGTAAATTTGCCATGCTAAATTTATAAAAAAAAAATGTAATTTTATTATACAATTACTCCATGAATGATAGTCTCTTGTTTAAACATAATAATACAATTGAATTATTTATCGCATTCGCTATTGTACATAATATTCATTATACTCCGAATAAAAGACCCAAGACGAAATTTATAAATCATAAAGAATGATTCTCCCCGAGAGAACAAGAAAAAGTTTATGTTTCAAGTAAACGATTATCAAATATAATACATGTACGCTTATTAAAATAAAAATAATTAATATTAAAAATATTATTCCTTAGAAAGAAAGCTATCATTTTAGTTACAATTATAGCCTATATATTTTAAAGACTGCGCAATGACATCATATTTTCTACAAAATGCGTATTCTTTAGAAAATATAGATTTATTACTGGTTTTGGACGAATCATATAACATATAGTCATTGTGAATACTTTATAGAAAAGGGTTAAGACTATATTTAAAGTTCGAAAAATATTAACCTACAAATGAAAGAAAATTGGTAGTCAGAGTTCATTTGTTTTCGGTTTGAGCTCGATAAGCTATTCTAAATTAATTTTCCTAATTAACATCTGATTGTTGTACTATTTGTGATTTTTATATTACCATAATATTATATTTAAAACCAATTTTAGTAAAAATATTCCAAATTTATGGCTGGAATTTATTCAATCAACAAAATTAATTACAGTTAAAGTTTAGGAAATAAGTACATATTTTTTAAAGGTATAAAATATAACTATAATGACTAGTTCAAGTTAAAAGTTAGAATCTTATTTGAGACAACCATAACTCGGTTAGCTAAAAATCTAAACTTCTTAGGCATGTTTTTTTTTGTATAAAATTAGTTTAATATACATTAAACAATTCATTTTTTTATTTATTATAAAAAAATAAAAGTTAAATGCATATAGACATCAATGAAGAAGAACTTAAAACAATAATTATAGTAAAGTATTTTAATTTATCACTGTATCATTTTTTATAATTAGTATTGAGAAACACAAAATGATCCTTTTAAATAAAACTTTGATTTTAAATGAAATATTTACTTTTTTAATATTAATATATTAATATAATAATATATATAATAATATTAATATTAATAATACATATTATATTTGAAGGCACATGTATATAAGGATAGGATTTTTTTAAAACCTAATTTATATATAAAAAAAAGACATAAATAAAAATAGGTAATTTTTTTAAATCCAGCTTAAATTTACCGTCCTATACCTATCCACTTTAAACTTAAATTAATTTTGCATATTATTGGTATTAAGCTATAACGAAAATCATATAAGCTTATAAATATGAAAAAATATGAAAAAGTTATATTTGAGAAATGGAATTCCTACGTTCATTATTATGAACTAATAATAGATTAAGGTTTTACCTATAAAGCTTTTTCATTACAACAATTTATTTTGTTCATATTGTAAATAATTACTAATTATAGATCTTGAATTATAACTAATTACAACTTATAGGTACTGTTTAAATAAATGAAACTTTGTGTAAAACTGAGTACCTATGCATTTTTTTTTTTTGAAAAGATAATTAGTGAAAAAAGTTATATAAACGTTTAAACCTTAAATACATTTTCTCAAAACAATTTCAATAACAGGATATAAGTTTAACATTTTCTCAAACGAAGACTGTGATATAATAATATTCTGTATATAGTAAATATTTTAACATATGAGAAATATTTTGAATGGGATCCAATAAAAATTAGATACCTATATTATTAATTTTTAATTACTTTTCACTATAATATATTTGACTCACAGATTTTTAACTATAGATGATTTGATACATTTATACATTATTAATGGCGGGGGTGGGTTGGAAATTGGAAGGTTATGTGTTCAAACCTCCCCCATAAAATTGTAATTTTATATGGGTTTCATCGAATTTTATTTTTATTATTCGGTCATGCCTGAAAAAAAGACCCTTCCTTTTCTTCTTCTTCTCATTAACATTCTTTCCTAACAAATTGGGGTCGATCACCCTAGTTATTAACTTCTACTTAACCTGATGTCCCACATCCTCTTCCTTACATTCGTCTAAAAAATAACGATTATATAGGCAATTTATTCTAGTTGTTACTTTAGAGAGGTAATTTTTGGTACTCTAGTACTTTTCTTAAGGTTAAAGGAAATGTACTGAAACTAATCGTTAACTATTTTAGACAGATAATAATAATGTCAGAAGCTTAAAATTTGCATTCAATATTAACTGTATAGCATATTAGTTTTATTCAGCGGCGTATTTAGAAATTATTTATGGTGGGGGGGGGATGAAACAATTAATCATAAGGTGACCGAGGTGATCATGCGGTTCACGAATACGGTGCGGGCGTGCTGTTATCTATATTCTATAAATAGATCGATTGAATGGAAATCCATTTCTTTATTATCTATAGTAACACAGGTATTATGAATTATATCATTTTATGATTTTTATTTTTATTTTTATGGAAATATATATTATCCCCCCCTTAGGCATATATTTTTCATTTCACTATATATTTCCATAAAAAAAATTAAAAGTCAAGTGAAAGGGGGGGTCTATCCCCCAAATCCCTCCTAAATACGCCACTGATTATAGGTTAAATTATAAATGTATTAAATGTCTATTTCATGTAGATTATATGTATTTTATAAATATATATTTATTTTACAGGTTATAGTTTTACTTATTTTCGGATTGGCAACATTGATACAGATGAAAGACCATCCAATACTTTTGATGACGGTCAATAATTCTATGTCAATGGCTAAGAGTTCTTTTAATAATATTTTAACATAAAATAAAATGTTTCAATTTAGTCATATGAATCTATATAGTAAACCGTATACGAGAATGTATTCTATTTTTATATACTTGTACATATTTTTCTCAATTGTATTATGATAAATGTTTAATTTATTCTGTACATTTTTGCTAGGCTTAGTTAGTAGATTTATTTGAATGTTTTAATATTACACTTATATTGAAGCACAAAATATAATACCTACCTTATTATTATATAAACTATAATACAATTTAAAATAGATGAAAATAACACAATATTGTTTTATAATAAATTATTTCGGTTTTCTCAAACAAACTATTATTGTCAAATGGGAATCAGCTAAATATATATTATTTTATATATAGGCCACCCTTCTCGTAAATTCTGACGACACCACTTTTTAGTTACCTATATTCTTTTTCTCTTTTATTTAACGTACATTCCTTTTACTAGTCTTACTTCCTCTGTATCTTCCTACCTTAAAACATACATGACGCTTCTCTCTACTTCATCCAATCTTTCATACTTTCTTCAAAACTATCATCCATCTGTAGAACGGATCCTAAATACTTTAACTTCTTAATTCTCTACTCAAACTCATAACTTGTTTTTCCCTATTTGCTTCGTATTCCCTTTATCTGAAATTATACTCAATATAATCTATTTTAGTCCTATTAATCAAAAATAGAAAAATAGAAAAAAATATAGAAATTATAGAAAAATAAATTATTATCTGTTATTTTTATGGTTTTAATTTATGTCTCAATATTTATTTTTTCTTCTTATTACTATTAAATATAAAAAGAAAATTCATGGAAAATTGACGTATTTTACTGATAATACTAAATAATTTATAATAATTATAATACATACCTATATTATTATTAATTTTTTCCAGCATATTATAGTGCATTTTATTCAATCTTATAATCGGGCATCTAGAAGGTATTCTATACATTCACTTTTTTTTAATTATCAATCATATAATTATGTTACTCGTTAGATAGTTATTTTATTACATATTTACTAAATTAAATACCCTTAAATGCTTTTAATTTTGATATTTATTTAGAATATTTTTTATAAAATATTTAGCATGACTAAAAAAAGAGTGACAAAATTATTTTTTCAACATTAAATATTTTTCTATTCATTTATTATTCTTCGTTTTCTAATAGTTACCTATATAAAAAAAATTCCAAAAAGTTCTTAGTAAAAATAAATATAGTAAATATACTAGTATATTAGTATATAGGTGACAGTGGTAATCGTGGTAACAGTGGTAACCATGGTAACAGTAGTAATCAATGTAACCGTATGAACAGTGGTAACCGTAGTAACCGTGGTAATATTGGTAAACATAATAATATTAGTAACAATGGCTACAGTGGTAACATTAGTAACAATGGCTACATTGGTATCCGTGGTAACAGCGGTAATCGTGGTAACAGTGGTTAAAATGTTAAATATAATGTAGAAATTTCAAATTAACATTTATTAAAGTGTAATAATCTCATTTTTAACAATTTGGTAGTTATGTATAATATGTGTAGATCAATAAATGTGAATCTGCATCCCTCCACTTTATGTACTAGTAATTATAGGCTATTACACCATATTATAAAAGTCTTAAATCAGAAAAACTATATTACATTTTGACATAACATTGTACTACGTACATTTCGAGTAATTAAATATTTTAAACATACATTCACAGAAATTAGTACCCACATAGGTTGGTATTTATAAAATAAAGTACCTATATATTTTATACCAATAGGAATTTGTTTATGATGTTACATAAAATAATACTAGGGTCTAGATAGATTTACACGTCTAATTAACACCATCAACATGTTAATTTCACAACATAGGTGATAAAAATATGTATAACGACTGCAATACCGATTTGTTCATGGGATGATGTGGACTAATATTATAAAATTTGGGTATATATTTAACTATTAACTAGTTATTCAATATTTTTCAATATTTCAATATTTCTGTTCAGTAAATGGGCTTATTCCTTGATTCGAAATTTAGAACCAGTGGCGTCATTTTGGGTGGGGGGCAGGATGGGGCAATTACCCCACCCTAAGATTTATGTGGGACCGACTAATTTTTGCGCGCCCGATTGATTTTTAAAGTCTATCGGAAAATTTTAAGGGGGACCGGCAAGGGTATACCTACATCGCGAAGAATCTGAAGACCTTTTTTTTTTTTTCTGCTTATTAACGTTTTTAAATATTTATTATTTGTAAAGGGGTCGGTCAAAATTTTGCCCCCGCCTAGTAAAACCTGAAATGACGCCACTGTAATTAGAACTATTGTATTGTACCTATTCAAATGACGGCGGAAGACTGAGACCGAGTTCAGTTGTCACTTTTCTGTATATATATCACCAACTGCTTTGCCAAGGTCGTTCGAAATAGTACGAAATCCACGATGTGTAGGAAAATAAACGAGTACCGTGTATTTTTAGTAAAAATTCTAATATTAAATATTATTAAATTTTTATGTACGTGAAGTTGGCCCCCCGACATTGTCAGATCGACTACGGACAAATTGTAAATAATTGTAAATTAATAGTAAATAATTGTAAATTGAGTTTCCGAATTTGTAAATGCTTATTTCGGCCAAAATATAAATTTTTTGTCCGGGGGGCCAACTTCACGCAGCCCCCCGACTTTGTCTGATCGACTCCGGACAAATTGAAAATAAT
>JAIPRL010009531.1:0-17395 GCA_025469235.1 Pemphigus obesinymphae
TAATAATACAGGAACATAAAAATAGTTTAAAATCAACTCAACATCAATAAAATTAATTTAATTTTGTATTTTCCTGAACTATTAAATATATTGTCTATGCGTTGTTGTTATATCACAATCGCAGTTTAATAACGTTTGTTTACCGATTGTACCTACATTGCATATGGCGTCGGCTTCATTAATAATAAGAAGACGGCTATCTAGTATTATTATATATCTATGTCAGGAACCGTTAAAATCGCGGGAAATTGTGCACATTTGAATGTGCATTGGGTAACAACCATACTACCATAGACCTTGTAATAAATATTATAAGTCTATGGCAACAGTAGATATGTATTATGATTATAAACATATTTTATCACTAAAAGAGGAAATATTTTCGTATTTTCGTCATTTCGTACTGTTGTAATTTATTAAAATAAAATGTCTAGAAAAACTAAATTGTTTGAACATGAATTACTCACAATTCTAAACGATGGACGGGACTTAGATATGTCCTTCTGAAGAAATGTCGGTTCTTAATTTCTTAACCCTTTTATCCTCGATTTTTTATTTAAATTATTCAAATGCCCAAAGTTTTTACAAACATTTAATGAAAAATTACAATATGATATATATGATCTATAGAATAAATGGAGACAATGAGCATTAAGCCTTTATTTATTTTGTACATAAAAATTGGTAGGTAATTACATTGTAGGATATAAGGATTACTGAATAAAAATAATATATACACTAAATAATTAATAAATAAGCATACTTAAACTAATAATAATAAAAAATTTACACTTAAAAAAAGGCACTTATAGGGAGAGAAAAATGGTGGCCTTCTCACTGAAATTTTGATAAATAATATTTTATAAGGCAATTGATATAACTAATTATTTATTAAGTAAGGATACATTTATTTTACTATGCCTCCCTCTTCTTCGTATTACATTTCTGCGGCAACCCTTATACTTAGAATTAAACTAGAAAACGGATAGAAATACTAATTTAAATAATATACTTGAATATTACAAAATAAAATATTGTATGATTACTTAATAATTCTTCATGTATATTCTTCGAAATTAGTTTACTCTAAATTGTAGTTTTAAAGTTGCCATTTTTTGATTTATCTAATGAATTTTACTTCACTCATAATGAAATTTTTTTGGAACTTAATGCTCTACAATATGTAACATCAGTGGGTTAGATGGACTACCCGGTGACTTTCTTTACAGAGTTGGAAATTTATTTTCTATGTGGTATATTTTTCGGAGGTCTTTATATCAAATTATATTCTCAGATTTGAGAAAGTTCGATCTATTTGCTCTTTTTTTAAATCTGGAAAACTTTCTTTGGCAACTTATTACAGTTCTGGGATATTTATCAAAAATATTCGAGTCTTTATATTCTTAGATGCAATTCAGCCGTCTGTAAACTATATTTTAGTTAATGAACAACACGGTTTTCGCCAATCTCGTTTCACAATTACATACAAACTTACTCTTTGTAACTATATTTAGCACTTTTAAGAAATTGTCTCAAGTAGAAGTTTTGAATACGGTCTTTGCAAAGGTGTTTGATTCGGCTAATCGTAAGGTTCTATTTTCTTTATTGCAAGCGTCTGGATTTGGTGACCTTCTAGTTTCTTAGTTCAATTAGTTTTTAGTGAATCTGTTGCAATTGGTCAATATTTTCAATATTATGTCTGAGATATTTTTATCCGATTTTAGTATACCACAAGATGAGTGAGCATTTACTTTAGTATTTATCCCACTTACTTTTATCATTGTTTATAGATAGTGATTGTTCTTTTAGACATACCTAGTCGACTTCTTTGTTTTGTTGATGACATGAATATATTTCTAAAGATTACCTCAACGATTGCCGTAAACTTCACGATGATCTTAATAGTTTTGTCTTTTGAGTGAAAAACACTTAGTCTTATTGTAAATATTAAAAAATGCTAGTCGATGATATTTAACAAAATTTGTTCACTTATAACCATGGCCACTTCCGAAAATATCGATAATCGGCTTTTTTACCGATTAACCGGATTTTTAAATATATAGATATCGATAAAGGGTTCTTTGAATATTTAAAAAAATAGGTGGTTGCCACTTCTTGGTTAAAATCCACTTAATAATTTTTAGGGTAACCGCTTCTTACTTCTCATAACCAATTACCGGTTCTAAATTTTTAAAACACTTAATTACAATTTAAATAGGCTTTTGATAAACATTTATAATATTTATGACTATTCGTCGTCAAACTTTATGGTCTCTACTTTCTGATCCCGAAATATTTGTTAGATTATTAAAATTCTTTAGGAAATAAATCCTATAATAAAGTAAGCTTTGTCGCGATCATAAATAACACAATTATAAAGAATTCATAATTATAAAATAATGGTCGTAAACAACGACTTTTTCACAATCGTGCCTGCTGTCACTTCAATATTTCTTTTAAACGTGGACTAACGTGTATATACATTGTACATTAGAGAGATTCTGCGACCCGTAATTTTGTTTCTCGTGTAGGAGAAAATCATGTGACCGTAGTAGTGCGCATGCGCAGTATTCCCGGAATGTGTTTGCCGTTGTCGTATATGAGAATGACAAACGTACTTTATAAACGCCATACGATTTACATATTTGGGGAAATTTTTTGCTTACAAAAGGTTCAAAAAATTCAATAAATGGTCCAATAGGCAATATGTGTATACTGTATATATTGAATTATATGTTATTATAATATTTTATATATTATTATTAATTATTAATATTGTATTTATTCCATTATTAAATAATTAATTAATTAAAATATATATATATTAATTTATAAGTACATTTTAAATTATTTTATCCAATATTTTTTGGTTATTATATATTATTACTTTGCCTTTTATGCATATAAATAATATTATATTTGTTTTTTATGTCCTCTGGTATACCCAAACATCGAACTAGGCTATGTAAATCTGCCTTTTCAAATCGAAAATATGCTAGACATTGTTCGTCGTTTAAATTATTAATATTTATTCGTCCCCTGGTGGAGTGAACATTTGGGAAATTTCCAGAAACAAACATATTTTTTCCATAAGATATTCATAGGCTTCTAGAAGTTCATCTTCAAATCCATAGAATTCAGCCGGAGGCATGATTTCATTTACTTCTTGTTCCATATTTAATAATATTAATAATATCTTAATATATCTATTCTGTAATAATATTATAATAATCCTATTATACAAATCTATTATATAATGTGCTAACTCCAAATAGACAGTTTTTTGTAGAAGAGAAAAATCCCGCTGACCGTTTTCCGTGGGTATTTCGTTTTCCATTTTTATCGCTGTCGTACTTTGGATTTACGATTTTTCTGTTTTCCGTTCTTCCGTATTTCGATTTTTCCGAAGTCGTGAAGTTTAGGTACACACCGTATAAGCTCGGTGTTCACCTTATCGATGACATGGAAAAAAACCGTTCCAGCGTCCGTTTCTTTTCGTTTCAGCGTTTTTCGCACCGTCGTCTTATCACCCCAAAATCCTGAAATCGGCGTTTGCGACATTTTTCTGACGATTTACGAGGCCGTGGAGGTCGTTTTCGGATTTCCCGGACGTTTTAACGTCCGACTGAACATTTCTTTGTCTACGAATCGTCTCTGTACGATCGAGACGTTCGTTCCCAATATATGTAGGTATCTTTATTATATAAGTCAAAATACGGTACCGTCCGTTATCTGAATCGTGTTTAAATCATAGCGTTTTTCATCTACCTGCACTCGCGTACACTTTTTCTATGAAAATGATTATAATTATCTGGTATCAATAGTGCAATACATAACCCAAATTCCATATGAAAGTGCACTTTATTTATTATCTACACGAGTGCAGGAAAACGACAACGTGATTTTTGACGGTGTCGAATTATCATTTATATTGATAATTTTGTTTCCCGATAAGATAATTCGTTAAGCATTGTTATTATGTAAATATGTCCATTTCATTCATATAAAATATAGTTATTTTATTTTATTCGAATTGTATTTACCGTTTTTCGTACTATTATAAATACGAATATTGAACAAAAAATTGTTGTGTTAAAATTTTGTTACTGAAGTAGGTAGTTAACAATTTTACGGATAAACTGGTTTAGATATTTTATAACATGTTATCTATCGTGTAGAGTGCAATATTATTAAACGAATTCCACTTCCATACCACACACTTTTTATTGACAAGGCATTGCTACTCTTGTTGTACACTCGTGTAGTGTGAAACCCTCTCTGCAAGGATGTAGTGTAAACTAATGAAATAGATGGAAAACGCTATTAGAGAAATTTCGATCATCTCATCATCTCGATTAGATTGCTTATAGTGGTATAGGACGTGGATTGTCAAACCAACTGTCGACACAGGTCTACAGGTCCGAATTCCACTATGCCGATCTGACTTTTTTTTGCGTTTTTTTTTCCTCGAAATCGGCGTCTACGAAGATAATATTATTATAATATTATCCAATGTTTGCGATATGTGAACGAAATCTCAATACATTTTCTTATCGTCGTAACTTTTATGAATTTATGAGATTATGAAATCTCGTATAATAAAATATACCTATAATCATATTATTATAACCTTTTTGGTTCTGTTGACTCCTTATATTTTCTAGCACTGGTTAAATTTAAGCGAATACCTTTAAGGTACCTTTAAGGGTTCGTCGCACCCGCAATACTTTTATATTTTAATTTCATATTATGCTATAAATTATTTAAAAAAACAATCCTATTACCCGTAGAATGAGATGTGAAAATAGTAATCCATATTTTCTTTTTTAATATAAACAAATTTTTTTATTATATTTTGTTGTTTATCTCATATTTGTTATCTAATACCTATATATGTATATACCATAAGCGTGTCCAGACTTTCTTTGCAGGTCATGTACTTATTCCCCCCCCCACCCAAAAAAAAATGGTCAACATTTCTTTTATTAATTTCCTCTCATAATCAAGTAATTAATTGTTTCAAATTCAAAGTACTAAATGCTGGTTATAGAAAAACGAAAGATAATGTTAAGAGTTATTATTATTACATTATGCATTTTTTGTATTGAATTTTTTTGTTTGATAAAATACTAATTATAATTAATACTGCAATTAATACTTTTGCAGATTAGTATAGAATAAATATCAAAATATACTGATAGGTACACTAAAATGAAATTTAAAATCTTAGTTACTTCAGAATATTCTAGTTTACGTCTCATTGGAGTAATCACGTTAAATTATTTAATTACATCATCATGGACAATATTGTTGATCATTTGTTGTTCTATAAACAAATACATTAATAACTCAAGTATTTCTTGAGGCATTGTGCTGATATTATCACAATGGATAATTTTGAAAATGCACGTTCGCATGAACACCTAGTCACACGAATGATGGTAATAAGCATTATTAAAATGCTTAAAAATTATCAAAATGTACACAAATATTTTCTATCGTTTATAATTAGGAAATTAATAAAGTTATTAATGGTTTTAGAAGTAATAATTGTTCATTTATCAATACCAAAAACGATGTTCAAATATAGATCCTTGGTCGACTCAAGTTTTAAAATGTTACAAATTGAAAATATTAGATTTGTTTTTTCTTGATTAAAACAATAATTTAAACCATTTATCGAATCATCTAAAGTTGCATAAATACATTGACATTTTACACGAATTACAATTATAATTGTAATATTATTATATATATATAAATTATAGAAGAATAGTTATTTCTTATTACAGCTACAGATTCAAATCGACAAGCCTGCCTTATTGTACTTGAAACAGTTTTCAATGATATAATTAACTGAAAATTTATTTATTTGGCCACTTTTTCAAAAGTCGCGTGGTGAATGCCTTCCATAAACGAATATACATAATGGCTCGTTGATCAACCATTATATTTTAAACCGTGGTAACAACTCAGAACTTCACAATCACCAAAAAAAATTTTGATAATAGATAAAAAAAAAATATTTATTTTGTATAATAGTATATTAGTCACAGGCATAAAAAATAAAACAATAGACTCATGACAAAATAAACTAACCTAACATAAAATAAATGTTGTCATGAATATATCAGTAATTCAGCGAAAATTTTAATTTGCAGCTGATTTTGCAGGTATTGCTTGTGCACGATAGGTACGACCCGTAGACACGCCTTTGCTATATATTGACTGTAGCCCTTATTTCTTTTAATAAATGATTATTATATTTCTAAAAATATATATGTGAACTACGTATTTGATTAATTCTTTTTTAAATCCTATTTAAAAACCAATTCTAATCGAATTAGACACTTCTTTCAATTTATTAAAAATAACTGGAATTTTCAAATATTTTTTTTTATAGAACCAGAGTCGAAAAAACATTTAGATTCCAACCCCTGTTGTATTTTCAGCAATAATATTAGGTTTGTGACTGGATTTTCAAACATTTTTCAATTTTCATGAACTGGAACTGAAAACAATTAATTATTTTAGATAACCAAATCGGTGGAACCGCGGAAACCGATAAAACCATTAAGACACCAGTTTTACGTATACCGTGAACTGAATATTTTCAAACGGTACGATAATAAAAATATATATTTCGTGTATAAAATATAATTTAAAAGGATTATTACAAAAAAGATAAATAGAATATCGTTCGACAAAATGATATTAGTTTTGTATGCAACAAACATTTTTAATTAACTTAACGGTTACATAATGAAAATTATGTAATATTTACGTAAACTAGAGTGTTAATGAAAATCATTTTAAATACCTATTAATAGAGATATTTTTGTGGTATGTTACTTGCAAACGTATACGTAAGACTTATTTTGTTGTTTAATATCTCCCAATATCTCTAGGTGTATAGGTTTTTGAGTGAAATATTCACGTTATTCACGATAAACGTTATATATTTATGTAAACTAATAAACAAACACACTTAAAGTTGAATTTAAACTTTAGTGTTTGTAATCGTTTTGCAAACTATTATTGATTAGGTATACAAATAATACGCTACGTATACTGACGTAAATATATATATATATATATATACACACCTATAGTGTATGTAATATTATAATAATAAAATTATTATATGTGACGTGTATCACACTATTATCGTATGACATTTTTTTAAATTCAATTTGTTCCACAAATTTATACGTATAAATAATCTTTTACGGGTTTACGTTCATCGGAAAGCATCTCAATACATACCCATTATTGATATTCGATACGGAGGTATTGTGAAATAAAAGAAACGAAAATTATGATGGAAATGAATGGACTTTTGGAAATTTATCGTACATAATTACATAAACGAAGAAACTTGAACTCGAAGATTAAAAAGGCTACCAGTCGCGAGTGTGTCGGGCATGTTATTCACTTTCCAGTATATATTATGTTTAGCGACCAAATTGAAAAATCCCCATCAACTATCAACAATACATTTATATTTGTTTAGATCTCCTACGCTCTAGTATGATAGTTCTTTTATTAATAACTTTCTTTTTTCTAACCTTTTGACCTGTAGCTATATATATAGTATGTACCTTATATATTATGTATATATATATATATAAATTTAGACCATGTAAGACTTGTTTCTGTCAAATAGAACGTGAACACACGAACGACGACAATATTTAGGGAATTCAAACGATTTTTAGGCCGTTATAATTAAATTAAAATATGTTGATATTATGCTACGTATAAAACTTATTCGATTTAAATGCGATACTCAAAATTCCAATTTCTTTGGGTTTGCAATAAAATGAAAACGATAGTTTCCATGAATCAGTAATTATTTGGTATAAATATATGAGAATAGTGTTTATATTTGTTAACATCAATAATTGTGGTTAATTAAAATGAACGACTTGTATTACCAGATAAACGCGCTCATTATTCTTTTGTAGAAAGTGCGTGTAAATGTGTTATTTTCAAATGCATTTGAACGTGATGAACGCGCGAACCAATACAATTTCGTAGTGAACATTCCAAACGCTGATAACTATTGTACTCGTCATAATCCACTTAAAAAATATTCATTATTATATTCGTTTCGGTTAAATCCTCCGTTCCCGCGCGTCGCACTCGTCGACGATAATCGTTGAGCACCTTTCGGCGAATTTGAAATCGAATTCGCGAATTTTCATCTTTTTCGAGCGTAACAACCGACAAAAAATCAATTCGTACTGCTGTTATTATAGCGATAGTATGATACTATATATAGAACCCTATTGAATCGAGAACGCAGTCGTTAAGGATAAAAACATATTGTAATTATAAGCTGATTGTTATACCGTTATTGTGAACCGCGAATACTTGAATCCTGAATATTATGGATTCAAAGGCCATATAGGATCAAACACGGACCGAATTATATAATTAGGTACACCGTAACTGCAACGCGTGCAAAAGTGGATTGGGATAAAAAAAAAATAAAAAACATATCCAATACATCCTCGGGCCAGAGCTGATAACAATGCGGGGAAACTTCGGTTTTTTTTTTTTTTTTTTTCATTTTCGTCCTCGTTTCAGCTCAGTCAAATAATTTTCGTGTCGGCTGAGAACCCTATTTTATGTTTTGCCAACATATCGTCCTATATCTGGGCTTACATACGAATTATATATATATATACACCGAAACACGATATTACGCACACGATATATATATATATATATATATATATATATGTTTAGGGCTAAAAAAAAAAAAAAAAATTCCGACGGGATAACGCATGACTCGTCGAGTAAATCGAATAATAACGAATGACGTTAAGTGTATTGGTACTTCGAGGTGGAGAAAAAAAATAAATATATATACAAACGTTCGCGGGAAATCACGTACTTTACTTTGATACAATCTTGTCGACGAGAAACGGCGGGCAACTGCAGTGTTAACTTTATTCGTAAAATGAAAATCACATATTGTTATATTATGCTACAATACCTATATTGGACTAGAATCAATTTTCTATCATCAACATATATATATATATATACAGACGCCAAAACTCCTACAACACTCTTTCTGGTCGAAAGCCGCTCACAGAAAAAAAATAAACATCATTGTAAAATTAATAGCTTCGTAGCTACGCACAGAATATAAAATTTTTGAAATAAAATAACACAATATTTGGTTCCTGTTCCGGTTCTGGGGTGACTTTTTTTTTTTTTTATCGACAATACCTACGTCTATGTTGGAACACGGTTTTTAACACAATTTGTTTGATTCCATATTATTACTAAACGGGTTTTCGTTTTAGATTCCGAGCGAATCGAGCAATTTATATTGTTTTTACAATTATGTGTGTTTAGAACCTTGAGCGTACCGATGAATGTATTGGTTTTACACAGATGTGTAATTTGTTTTAATTTGTTTTTTTCAATATTAAATACAATTTTCGGATAGAATAAGTCGACTAAGAGTTGTATTTTAGAGCAAATACATTCTATTTTGTAATTACTTCAAAAAACTTCTCATAGAATACCATGCGATATAAATGTACCCAGAAAAAGAGTGTCTTTATCTAATCCTCCAAAACTAAATGGTCCACTAAAATGGAAAAAAGAGAGCTGATTGTTTCGAACCGAAAATTCATCAATTTAGTCAATTTAATGTAATTATATCTGCAATTATATTTTAGGGTGGAATACAGTGCAAACAGTATAATTTGATTTAAGTAAAAGTTCTACAGTTGAGGATTTTTCTTAAGCCTTCATAACACTAAATTGCATGTGAATTATAATATTTCAAATAAACCGATATGCACAAGATCCACTAACTTATTGAGAGAATTCAAAGTTGGTTAAATTAAAATATAATATTAATTGATTAAATATATATATTCATAGTAGTAAATATGTTGACAGGTAGAAATACAAAAATTTAATTTAATATTATTGGTCTACAAATTAATTCGTACATCAATTTGTATTTGGTAAATTAACGAGCAGAAATAGATATTTGCGAATATTTGTTGTCTCATCATTTCGCTCAACTTTTGTGACAAATGCCAACAAATCAGTGGTGAAAGTTAGTATAAAACACAAATAGTGACATCCAAGGTGATATCTGAAGTTCAGAAAAATTTTAAAGACGCTTTAATACCTTTTTCAAATTTAGCAATCAATGAGAGTGTTAATACAGTAGGTACTTCTCCACTAACATTCTACACTACATAATTCTTATTACTCGGATAATATTCATCAGATTTATAAAAGTAAAACGGAAAAATTATTATAGAAATATATCCTTTAAGAATTTCTAATTTAAATCGTAGGTTGCGATTTAAAAATTGAAAATTTAAGGTGATATAGTTTTAAGGAATAAGTAAGTGGTTAAAACATTTTAAAATATTAAATAATATAAAATTGAGCATATAGAAATGAGCTTCTGAAAATTTTTTTACTAAAACTATTTATACTTCTCGAGATATAGGCTGGCTCATGATAAAAAAAAATTTACCAATTATAATAATAATAAGTCGTTTCCATTTGTTTAACAATCTCCGAAAATACTTAATTCACATCATTATATAAATTAAGTTTGTACATAGAACTAAAAAAGCTACAAACACGTGATAATAACTTATTAACTTTTGGAACGTCAAAATGGTACGTATATTATATATATATGTATACTTATGTATACACATTATGACATTATTAGATTTACAACAATAAATAATTATGTACGAAAATTTCCTTGTCAGACTTGACTTTATCAATTGTTATATATTGTTAATTAAATTTACTTTAACGTCCATAGATTTTAACTTTCCCTAAATTAAATATATAGAGTTATAATATTATATTCATGGGTGCAAGTAGTATAATATGCGATCAATTTAAAATGTAAAAGTTATCTTATAACAACAGAATACAACATTATCCTCCGTACACTACTTCGACTACCTATGTATATTAATTAATTTTTCAAAAAATTTAAAAACACAAAAACAATTCCTTTAAAATCGATATGGGAATCGCTTTAAAAATTCAATACGTACCTACAATATATTCACTATTCAGGGTATTTAACGAGAATAAATAAATACATTGTAATATAATGTATATCTGATTCTAATTCTCAAGTTAGTAAATTAATAATATAACATATTTTTTTCTTTTAATAATTAGTTGAGCTATATATGGAGTGTATATAGTAAATGGGTACATAATTATTTTCATCAGGTATGTTTGAAATAACATGAATGCACTGCAAGTACAATATATCCCATCCGATAAAATTGGTTTTTTGAAAATCTTGGTGGGTCAACATTTCACAAAGATTTTTTTTTAATTATAGGTTTGTTGGAAATGTTCGTAATTAGCTAAACATGTAGTGTACCCTAATTAAGATCTTATCGTGCAGTTACCTCCAGTACCTCGCACTATGGGCGAAAGATACCAAAGTTAAAGACGAGTGACTACAAATGAATGAGAATTCATAAAAGTTATTATTAAAAAAATTAAATAAAAAAAAACAGCTAATTTTTATTATTTATTTATTTATTTTTTTTTTGTATACGAATAATACAGTTATTGACCAGACAAATAAATTAAATATATTACAATAATTAGTTAAATAGTTAACGTAAACAAAGATATACCTAAGTATAAAGGGCACACATTTAATACTAACACTAGATCTGATAGTCATAATAAAATTGCACACATATAGCATAGAAAATAGCATTTAACCTATACAGAAACTTGGTGGTTTGATTCTGCGTATAGTTCACGTCGTATCAATGGTACTCTTTGGAGGTTGATACTACTATCGATGTAATATCATGGCTATACCATATATTTATATACAGCTATGTGTTTATACGGTGAATATATTTTAAATGTACACAATTTAATTTCCGTTTTCATGACAAAGGTAATGATTTGTTATCAATACGTTTTGATACGCTATACGGAATTCAACCGTAAAAATATAAATCCTGTGCTATAATAATGGTCTACATTCCAATATCTTATTAATTTAATTTTAAAAGAGGCTAAATTTAGGGGAGTCAGTGAGGCACCGGCCAGAGGGCCCACCAAATGGGAATCTCCACCATTTTTGAAAATAGATAAATAATAATTTAAGACTTTTTTTTTCCTTGTTTTCTTGTTTTTGAAAAGCTTTTTGTTTTTTTTTGTGGCCCCTAAACTATAAATCCGGTTTCGTCCACAGATAACATATATATATATATATAGTCAACCCGAGTATTAATCAATATTAATCCAACTAATAATAATAATGCTAATGAACACCGAAATAATTACCTAATAACTTGTTTAATGGTGATTTTCAACACCCAAACACCCAAATAACCGAAATCCGAATACATCATTTGGATTTTCGGTTTTAACCTATGCTCTATCTTAATTTTTTCCTAAGACCCACTTAACTTGAATAATTTTTCTTAAATATGATTATAACACCACTGAAAAATAACAAATATATGACGATATAATATCTATAATATAATCTCCAGATATTATACAAGTTCACTTTAAAATATTTTGTTTTTATAAATATATAGGTAGTCTTTGTCAAAATAAGTAAATATAACTTATATAGACTATATAACTATATACAGTGTATTGTGAGTTTAAAGTTAATACTTGTTTATAAATGTTTAATATAAATATTTTCGTAAAGATTTTTAAGTAAACTATATGGTTTGTCTTATGAATAATTTAGGTAGATTCTGCGTCCGAGTATTCATTGATTACAAGTGGTACAGCGATAAATCTATTTAATCATATTTATAAATAAGTAATAACTTAAAATCCTAACGGATAATTATTTGAGTCCATTTATTTATTATTTAAATGAAATCTTTTTTGTAATTATTAGTTTAAATATCCATACACTGCAAATTAAAAGATTCAAGCTGAACGTTAGTATATGTGTAAAAAAGCACTAATACTAGTCAACAATAAAGTAGGTATATCCTTATTAATATTATTACCTTATTAAATGCACTTAGTGAATACATCAAATTTTTGACAATGAAATCTATTGTTATATATATATATATATATATTATATTAACTAAAAACACTAACGTGTAATCTATAATTATTTTAAAAATGTTTCTCTGAATATTTCAGTATGATATCACACATTTTTCTGGATGTAATGTGACGAAAGAGATAACAATATTACCAAGAAAAAAAATATTATTTAAAAATAATAATAGGTACAACAATACAAACAAATGTTGATCCTTAAACTTTGATCTTAGTAGATAAGTTGAGAAACAATAATATACATAATTACTTTAATCGTATTTTTATTAGTTTTTTAATAGTGTTCAGGTGAATATAATTATGCAAGAAAAATAAATAAATTGTATTTTACCTTAGTAGTACCTACTCAAAATTGACTTTCAAAATATGTATTTATACATAAATATGACGTAAAAGTAAAACACTGTAATTAAAATCTGTGAAACTAAAATATGAACAAAAATTTAAATTGTAGATAAGATCTGTACGACAGATGTATAATTTTTAACAATATATATTTTTTAATTTTTTCTAATTATTTAATTATGCCATGCAATTAAATGGATTTATTGTTTTATAGGTATTTTTGTTCAATAATACAATTACAAAATATTTAAATAGTATATATGAATATAACATGAATACCTATTGTTGGTCAAGTCAATAGACATTTTTATTTTATATTAAATGCGTACAATTTAAACATGTGACCAAACAAAAATAAAATAAAAAAGCCAGGGACGCATTTCGCATAGGATATGTAGGGGGAAGAAGTTGGTCAATCGTCCTCTCGGTTATGGAACAGAATAATGTTCTATTATTATTTTAGACGTGTAATCAATTCAATAAATATGATTCTAAGCTTTGTAAATTTTTTAATTTTTCTAGGGGAGGTGATTAAAAAAATACCTCTCTAAAATATAAACTATATTGAGTTTATTTGATATCAAAAGTTCCTGTTTGAAATGTATATTAAATAAAACATACTAGCTGCCATTTCCGGAATTCTTCACCGGGCACTTTAATTTCGATTTAATTTTAAACCGCAATATGACCAATTATATCAATATATTATATTTAAATATTTTATTATTACTTTGGGCGTTGAATAAGAACTGATACCCATTTGAATAATTAATTTCTCTCGAATAAAAGTAGGGAAATAATTGAAAAATTACCTCTCAAAAGGATCAGCTACAATAAATTTGCATTTGTTAAAATCAAATACGACACTTTTTAGTAGAACATTTTCTCAAAAAAAAAAAAAAAATTTTCACCATTGTAAACTCGATGTGAAGTCATGAAAATGTATAGAAAATAAATATTAGGCACTAATATTATATATTATTATTTATTATATTAGGCACTATATTATAATTAATTTCTGTAGTGGAATTTCTTTTAAATATACATTTTTACTATAGAAACCCGTATATGGTTATTTTCCTTTTTAATATTATTCATTAACAATAATTATTTAGAGAATTACGGTAATTTAAATGAAATTCAAATAGCTCATATTATATTTTTTAATAGAGTATAGATATTTAGTTCATAAATAATGAAAAAAATTAGCAATAAACTTTATTTTAAAATATAATAAATAATATAATCAACGGGTTAATGACTACGTGCATATTATTATTAATTTAAACATCGGTTTCATTAGTATATACCTATATAGTTTCTATGGAGGATTTTTAACTATTTCGAAAATACCATAAATAATGATATGTTCTAAATTTTTATCACATAATAACATATATTCAATTATACACTATATATGCATTACGTTATAACATTATCATTAAAAAAACAATGTGTTATATAGTATACCAACGTCATTTTTTGTGTTAATTTTCCAGGAAATAACAAGATGTAATATAATTTTGGATATCTTCAGTATAATAATGTGATATTGTATATTAATTAACGCAATAAAAATGTAGTTCAAAGCGATTCATAAAAAAATGTTAAATATTAACTTTAAGCATTATTTTTTATTACTTTCTAATTTTGATTAAAAAAAATTTATAATTGAAATTCCATTGTATTTTTTTACGAAAAGTAATAATAGTATAAAAGACTTACAAAACAAAAAAAAAAAAAACGATTATTATAATAAAATATACTAAAAATAAAATTTTTAATGGTAGACAACAATTATCTAGATAAAACGAA
Source organism: Pemphigus obesinymphae (assembly GCA_025469235.1). Classification (NCBI taxonomy): domain Eukaryota; kingdom Metazoa; phylum Arthropoda; class Insecta; order Hemiptera; family Aphididae; genus Pemphigus; species Pemphigus obesinymphae. The sequence goes on from JAIPRL010009531.1 coordinate 15,250, forward strand.
CATTTTTTTTAACATAATTAATTATTGAAACAAAAAACGTCTGATATAATATACAATAGGCATTTCACATTTTCACCGACAGTGTAAACATGTATTTAATGAATCTATAGATATATTTGCGAGTTACGACATAATATACTATAATAACTTGTAAGTTGTTTATTATAATATAATCAATAAGAACTCGACGAGTTATTAGTATAAATTTATAATTTATCAAACAAGTATCTCTATAACATAATAAGTACTTACTATAATAATTACGCGGATTTCATTATTATAACTACCATAATATTACCTGTATTAATATGAATTTTTACCACATAATATTATACATTTTTTGTTTTAAATCAGCTTTACACAATTATACATATCAATATATTACCTATATTATATTATTATAATCTTTTGTTTTCCACAAATCCCCAATAATCCGTTTAATCCATATTTATATAAATTATAATGCAACAGGCATATTATACGAAAAACTTCAGGTATAAATGTAATATATTAATATTGTAATTTATGCTGATATTATGTTTATTATCACCATGAGTATAAAGTTTTTTTTTAATTTGACATTTTTCATAATTTAGTGAACTCTATACAATAACGGTTTTGTGCACAAAGATATTTTTTATTATTATTATTATTATTATTACAGAACACCAAAATCCCCTTTAAAATCTCGAATTAAATACTGTAGATTTTTACGGAAATTGATTAAATATTAAAAATCGTGTTATCTAAAATTATAATATGTAGGTGGTACACTTATCGTTCGAGAAGCTTGATTATTTTATTTTTTTTTTTTTTACTACTTCTATTTTAATTTTAGGGTTTATTGTGTAAAAATGTATAATATATGGGTAAGTATACTACCTATGCATCGTATTGCATATAAGACCATCGTAGCTGGATGATCTTTTTTTCTAGAGAAATAATTAAAAAATTTTCTTATATTGTTGCAAATATTTTTTAAATTTTACCATTAACCTCACACAAATACACAAAACCTCTATACGTCAACATATACTATTTGCGGTGCACAAAACTTGAATATTTAAATATTAATAAGATATTATATAATATATGTGGCAGTGGCGGTTCACCGGATGAAGCAAGTGAGGCTCAGCCTCACCAAGTGAATGTTCGCAATATTTCAATAAACAGAACACATTTTAGTTAATAATAATATAATGTTAAATTATTTTATTGCAATACACAATTTTCAATGATCTTTCGAAATTTCTAAAAGAAAAAATATCGCCAAGATTTTTTTTTTATTAATTATTGATATCGATTATTGAACGATAACCGTAGCGGCCACCCGGGCAAGGGTGACGGCAGCGCAAGAGGGGTAAAACGTATTCAGCTGCAGTGACTCTATGACACAGCAGGGCGCAGAGTGACGGTGGTTTGGCCTGATGACGACAGTGAAGCGAGTAGCGACGAGAAAACCCGAGAGGCAAACATTTCAAAACTTCAGTTGTTCAATAGAAAAATTAATATCAATTGTGTAAGGAATTGGAAATATATTATACGGTACACCGAGGCCATAGAGTACTCTCTATGACCGAGGCAGAGAAAAATAATGTTCCTCGTGGGTGACATACACTTATTTATTCCATGTCATTTATAATATTAAACGACAAAATTACCACGTAAATATCGATTTAATTGTTCTAATATCAACAACGCATATTCAAAATGAAAATATTACTATTTAATATGATAGGTATACCCCTCTACTTAGTAGGTATTCAATTATAATATTACGTCATTTTATATTCATGTTATTATTTTTAATAAATTAATTTCGAACACAATATTATGGCTTAACTGATTTGTCCGGTATCCACTTGAATCGTGTATTTAAGTGTATTTATGGCATTCAAATCAATGTTTCCAATAATCTATATACCTATAGAGGTTTATGATGAGCAATTTTCTAGGTTCGCATCTCAGTATATTTCAACACATGGCCGTATTCAGAGAGGGGGTTTTCCGGGTTCAACCCCCCCTCCCCCGAAATTTCATCAAAATTTTTTTTTTCAAATGGATACTATTTGTTTTTATTTATATTTTATTCTGCAGAATGTGTTTTTCTCAATTAAAAAAATTATAGGTAGGTACCTATATGTAA
>JAIPRL010009532.1:0-17394 GCA_025469235.1 Pemphigus obesinymphae
TCATCCATCTCTTGCCAGAACCCCTCTTTCTGACTTTCCTCACATCCCACTTGTGGAGCATACGCACTTACTATATTTAATACCTTATCCTCTAATATTACTCTCACTAAAATAACCCTATCACTTTGTATTTATTCTATGTACAGTTAATGTTTATTATTTCATCATAATAAAGTCATTTTTGTTCTCTTTTGTAATCATTGCTAATTGATTTAATCTTATTTCCAAAGGGCTCAAGCCCGCTAAATTATTATAAACAAATAAATACTATAGATGGCAAAATAAGTATTTGTTAATGAAAACTAAAAGATTAAAAAATAATCATAAATATAATAAAATTTAAAGTTTTTAAATATAGTTTTCCAAATAATGAGTGTTTTATATTAAAAATCACTTTATATTTTGTGATTCTATATACATTATATATATTATAATACATTTAATATACAAATAATTCATTTCTTTAGATATATATCATTATGCAGAAGTGGATCACGAAATGCCAAGCCCAGAACTTCCAGAGGTAAAAAAGGCAAGTATGACTGTCAGAGCATATTTGAGTAAATGGTTAGCAGAATACTAAGTTAATATTTACAATTTTAATTTAAGCATCAATTATGTATGTCATTTGCTTACATATAAAATATGATATTATAAATCAATAAATTATAGATTAATTCATTATTAATTATAGAATTAATGGTTATTAATATTAAATTTAATTTAATTATAGAATTAATAGTTAATTTTACAAATTAAAAAAATTGTTTATTTTATTTTTTCTCAATAAGCTATACTCCGCATTAGGAGAGAACGCATCCGGGCTGCGATCAAAAGGTGTTCAGTACGCGCAGGTGCTGTCAAAAAACAACCTCAAGCGCCGCGTCGGTGAATATTGGAGACTGCCGTAAAATTGTAAACAAAGTGATTGTATTTCTTGTATATATTAATATAAAACAACAAATACTGCACTCGATATATATACGGAGTCTGGTGGCCGCATGAAGGGGAAAAATTGGCCTCGCCGTAGCTAGAGCGAATTATTTGCGGATGCGTTCTCTCCTGGTGTAAGCATATACATTAAGATATTATACAACAACTTAAATAATCTTATCTAATTATTTGTAGTAACGAAAATCATAATACATATTATTTAAATAAATATCTACATTATACAAAACACTGTCTGCAAAATTATTTATACCTAAAACGCTACATATTATTTTCTTCTTATCTAGACTTCACAAATTATAATTCCTATTATTGTATTTTAATGTAATTGAAAAATTAAACAGCGATCTTGTAAATTATTTCAAGCACACAATTTTTTTTAGAACTAAAAGCATATATTAATAAAATACTATGGTGCTGTTGAAACCCCCCCTCCTTCTAAACATTTAGTGTAATTGTGACATTATAATTGACTACGTATTATAACAGAAAACGTTATAACGCACAATTTAAATAATATTTTAAACCAAAGACTTTTTCAAACCTTGGCCAGAATGACATATATGTTTTGATAATAGAAATGGGATAAGAAGAATAAGAATATATTTTTTTTTATTACAAAAATAAAGAATTATTAAATTAAAAACGTACTAGTATCTAGATATATAAGTAACATTGACTCAGAAAATGAATGGCTTACATTAAAAGAATCGTCCTGTATACATAATTTTATATTGCATTATCTGTAATATTATTTTTGATATAATTTATACATATATTGATCAATGAATCCTTCGGTATTAAGTATTAAGAAAGGTAATATATAAAGTAGTTAAGTAAATAATAAAAACAATCTTTGTAATTAATAATAGTAAATATATAATATAAACTATAAGATCTACCATAAACTGGATTTTATCTTACTAACTTTGGGCATTGCTATATCTTGAGATCTATGATCTTCTGTTGACCTATGTTTAAGTAGCCAACTTCTAATGTAATCAGTCGGCTTCCATATTGAAATTGGTGGCCCGTTAATATAAAAAAACATAAGACTAGAAATATTTATAACAGATAATCTGTATATTGTATTGTATATTATAAACTTTATATAATCGATTTATAGCTAATGTGGGCGTATAATCGTTCTAGAAAGTTACGCACTTGTAACATGATTTATATAAAATATATTCCTCCGGTCTATATGTAATTTATGTGTAAGAGTAAGTTTTTATTTATATTATACTGAGGTTAAGGTTTTAGTATCAGTATGATTTTATTAGATTTACATATAATGATTTGTAATTAGCTTGTAGGTATAATCTTTAGAAATTGTGCGCTCGTAACACAAGAGATTCACCGTTCAAGTACTGCGGAATCTTGTTTTTAATTTGTGAATAGTACCTATGGTAATTAGTCCTCTTTAATTTAATTTAATTATTAATTGAGAATCTTCTAGTTTATTAATAAAGCCAGAAATTAATGTAGGAATTAAGCAGTCGTTAGTAGAATTATTAGACTGGTTTAGATTAGACATGAATTTTACTTTACCTAAAAAAATGTTTTATAAGATTGTAATTTATTATATCTGTTAGGATAAAAATTTATTTGGCTTATTTTGAGCCACGGTATATATACCGTACTTTGAGTGAATCGCAATGAAATAATCTATAAATATATAATCGAAAATATACTTATTGTGTATTAAGTAAAAAATGTAATTTATTTATTAAATACAACGAACAAATCGCAATAATATACGAGATCAGATTTTACAATAATTTGAAATACTTTTTAATTTTTATTTGGAAAAAATTATACGATTTTATTTTAATTTAAAAAATTTAATTTATTTATTAAATGCTTTTGACAGATCGTAATGAAATACGCCACAATAATTTACATACAAAATTATTTTTGAATTAAAATGTTTATTTATTTTTCTACTTTTAATTATAAGAATTTATTTAATTGATGTTTAGGAGGAAAATCCAATAAGTTGAGAGCCACTTTGTAATAACAAAAATAATAGGAATGCTATGGTTGGGGTAAGGGATAATGGGAATTACTGGCTAGACTTCCGAAAATACCTATACCTATGTAAGCACAACTATATCTTTAATTACCTTTTCTATTGGAGGACGTATTGTTGTGTGTCGTAAATTCTTTTACAAGTACCTACCTATAAATTTACCTTCGAGGAATACAACTGTTCCTCTAAAAATATACTTTGATAATTATATGTAATTGGGCTTAATAATTAATATGCCATTACAAAGAATCGGTCTTAGGAAATAATATCATTTCTCACCTGTTACAAACAGGAACTTAATATTTACTCTGTAAAACACCGAAGATGACAGTTCACAGAGGTCCAGGAACGTAGAGGAAATATGTGCTATATTTTACTGAATAAAAACAACACTTTTTTTTCGATAAAAGATAACAACGACTTAAAGACGATTTTAACGGATGGATTGCCAAAGTCTTCCAGAATGCTGTAAGTCTGTGATTATAACAATCAGGGACAGTTTTAAGATAAATATTTGGGGGGGGGGTGTATGTTAAAAATTTGCCGACTCAAAGAGTGGTCAGCATTGGCCACTTTAGGGGGGGGGGGGTTAATGGGCCATGCCCCCCCAAAAAAAATCCAAAAAAAAAATAAATGTTTTATGAAAAAAAAAATCAAGTTAAAACACCAATTTTAATTAATATATTTTTTTAAACTTGAATTCTTTTTTGTTTTCTTAGTGAACATTTCTTAACAATATCAATATTAATATCAATTTTGTCAGTAATGTCTTTTTAATAATTTAAAATCATTAGTGAATTTAATCGGTCAGAATTCATTGTAGAGCGCAAACTATGCTTAATTAATTTATATTACTAAATGTCCATTCACTAGAAGCTATAGTTACTGGAACTGTAAATGCAAGGCCACATAACCTATTTGCCCAAAGTAAAATTGTATGCAACTCTGTCGATTTTTCCATTACTTGCATGAGAAATGAAAGAGAATGTCATGGTTAAATTTTCAAATGTTGCTTCTTTGATTTTTAATGGAACCCGTAAGGTATTAAAAATTAGCTGAAGTGCTGTAATAAATATTTTAAGTTTTTCTTTTGACAAATTTATAAAATTATCTAATACCTGATTAAATTGTTTTCTATAAAATAGTAATAAATCAATAACTGCACAGTTGTCAGCATTATTATCAATTCTTTTAGAAATTTTTCTAGTTCTGTGGTAACGTCTAAAATCTCTTACAGGATCAATTTCAAATGATTCAACACTTTTTTTAGAACTTTCATTTAAATTATCCATACTTATATTATCCGATTTTATATTTTCCAATGATGAAATACCGTTAATTAATCACATAATATGTTCAATTCTTTAGCCAAGAATTTTTCAATTAAATTATTAAGTTTATACATAATGTTTTTCATAAACATCAATGGTATAAAAAAAATCAAAATTTAACATTTTTTTTTTCAAACCAAGAGCTTTTTATTTTGTTAAATTGTCAAAACTTTTTGAAGTAGTATTATTTTCTAAAGTATTAATAATTGCATCCAATTATATCCACACAGATTTAATACTTTATAAAATACGTACCTACTTATAATATTTAATTTTAAAGAATTATATAGTATTATTTTATCATTAGTTAGTATAATCTAATAGCTAATGCATCTTTGATCACCTTATTCAATGTAATACGATTATAGTAGGTACATACTTACTATATTATTATGTGGTACCTAATATATACAATATTTAGTTTAAAAAAATATACTATTTTTATAGGTACTAGTAGGTATTATAGTAGGTCTTATATAAGTGCTAATAGGTACCTATAGGTAGCTATTTCATAACATTCAATTAAATTAGTCATTGTTATTTAAAATTTAATAAAATAATGTTTTAATTAGGTAAATGTTAATATATTGATGTATAATACGTCTTATAACCGGATAATAATAAAATTAATATTTCACTTATTAAAAACAAGTACCTAATGGTAGGTATAATAATAGAAAAGAGCGACTTTAATATATAGAAAAATCCATACTCTAACTGATACAAAACTTTAAATAACAATTTACATATCTTATTACAAAAAACAATATAGGTTTTCAATTTTTTTTTTTTTTTTTTTTTAATATTTCATTGATAATAATACATACTTTAACTTTGCGTTCAAAGTTCAGTTGAGCAGTTGCGAAAGGGTTTTAATGGCAATTCCAAGACTAACGTCTTTTATTTTAACATGAATACATGTCATGGATATTTATTTCATGTTTCTGACGATAGTCTTAATTAAACGAACTTCCACATGACAAATATTCCAACTTAATGCGTTTGGGTTTTTTATTATTATTGTCACACATTTCAAATTAAATTAATTAATAAATACAAAACAATAATAGAGATTCACAATAAAATACATATACATTATTACAATTTTATCGTCCTCGTAAGTCACGACGATTATGATTAGGTTTTCAGGTTTTACGTATAAAAATAATTAGGGGGATTTTCAAATTACCACATTTTGGTTGTTCATACAAATTTCTATATTTATCATCAATGAGGGTAATAGATAATGGTAAGTACCGACCGAAGTTCATTATATGAAACATAATATTATGTACGGAATACCACGGATATACCTATTACCTACAATGATAATATAGTGGAGTATATACGTCTTATATCTATGGAGTACCTATATAATATTATAATTCTTGATGGGTGGCGGACTAAGGTCGTTGATGATTTTTCTAAAATAATACTTCATAAATGTAATTGTTTTGGATTTTAGAAGAAACTGCCGGCTCCGTCCTCAATTACGATATTGCCGACGTTTGGGGGGATGTAACACCCCCCCTCACCCACTCTAAAACCGCCCCTGAATTAACAATCATGCACATGCAGATCGACACTGGAAGACTGAGCCATGATGAGTCTTTAGAGGAACATTTTATGCTGGTGTTTGGTATTCCTGTCGTCTCTAGTGTAACACTGTTAATAGACAACAAAGAATATTATAATTATGGGTACAGAAGTAGGTACAAGTATGTTATTATGGTCAAATATTATTATATTGTAAATATTACATTGATTTGATAATATAACATAATATAATATTATATCAATAAAATAATAAATATTTTTGTAATAACGTTTTTAATTATTATTATAATATCCACTTAGGGTGTTTACTTAATATTTAGGTAATAATGTGATGCAATATATGGATATCATGACAATTTTAATGGGAAATATTGTATAGATCTTATCTGTTTTATTAACTTAATAATTACCTATTCATATAGTTTTTAAAATAATTTAAAAGAATACTTATACTACTGAACAATTTTACGTCTCGCGCCCGCTTTTTAAGGGGTTTTGTATAGGCAATTTTTATTAAATGTATAGAAAATGATAATCTATCAATTTAAAAATATATGAATATATTTTTAAAGTAATTCAAAAGTACCTAGTCTTGTATCAATACCATTTTCACATTTTCAATAATAATTTAATAAGTAAAATAACATACCTAACTTACCTATCATCGTAAAAAAGAACACAAAATAATAATGAATGAAATAAAAATACATGTTTATAAATACATATGAACAAATCTAAAACAGGAATTACACCCCGGTAAGATTATCTGGGGGTAATATTTTTATGGGACACAAGCAAGTAGGTACTCACTTACAAAAGATTTTAATTTGATATTATCTTTTTAATATAAATTTTACCGGCCATCATATCCACCAGTTACATTGGTATAAATCTTGCTTAATTTTATTTTGGTAAAAATTCTTAATTCATTATTATGTCTCAGTGTTTTTATATCGAATGATATTTTAAAAGAACAAAAAAAAAAAATGTATTAATATACTAACTTAAGTAAGTGAAATGGTTAGTTATTAATTTGACATTAAAATATTAAAATATTTATAGCCATAATATTAGAAGCATATAATTATTCGCATCACCTCTAATACACATAAAATAAATTATTGGTTATAGAATTTAACAGATGAATTTTACCTATAGTAAAAACTATCAATATAAGAAAATTGTTTTCAATACAACGTCAAATAAGTGGTTTTAAATATATTCCATTAAGAAAAAAAAATTTTATAATAAATAACTAATTATTTCGTAAACGTGTTTATATATAATGAAGTTCTGATTACTTCTTATAGTTTATAATATAATAGTATGTTATAATATATATACGAGTATACGGCATCACTATACCTGTAAGGGTAATAATATTACATACTCCTAAATATATTATAATATTACATGTATTTATATATATATTATTTATTATTTTTAAATTAATCTAATAATAATTAAATATAGGTAATAGAAATTTCTAAAAAAGGACAAAAACAAAAAATACAAGATATACTATCCCTAGTAGCACCGGGATTCCCAGAGGATACCTATAGGAGTCCCTGGCGGGAGAGTAGGGACTCCCCAGGGCAACCCTGTAGTGTCCCTCTAGTGCTTGAATGCACAACCATCTGTGAGTCCTGGTTGGGTTACCCACGGGAGTTCGTGTACTGTCCCATTAATTTTATTTTTAGATTTATTATATAATACGCAGTGAAAGTATATGTGATGTACTATAACAGTATGAATAGAAATTATAAAACTAATAGATATATATACGTGATAAAATTAATGTATTAATAATATCAGACTAATTCATGAAATCTGTCCATTTTAATTAATGTAATAGGTACCTAAGTACTTGGCGATGGTATATATTATTGTAGTTTATAATACTATATGTAATAATAATATATACACTGTAATGGGACACTACTGGGAAATAAAATATTTTAGGAATTTTGTCCAGGGTGTCCTATGGGAGTCCTTGGCGGGACTCCCACACGGGACGGTAATGGACTATCCCACGGGTGTCCCGGTGTTACTAGGAATATAATAATAAGAAATTAAAAAAAAAGGGGTTTTGGCATAAAATACATATGAAATGAAAATCACTTTTTATGGAGATGAGCACTAACGAAAATATTTAGTTCACTAACGAAGCACCAAAGATTGGCATTATTTTCGATCCAAAATTTGAAATAGGGGGTGCTGGCGACATGGATCATAAGTTCTGTACTAGATCATACAGATAAAATGGTAAAAAATATAAATAATATATATAATTATTAATAATAACATTTTAAATAATGCACTAAATAAAAATTTGTATAACACATATTGTCACGTTTGTGAAAACCATATATGTTTTTGAAAATTTTTATACTTTATCTTATAGCATAAATATTTAGGTATATCAAATATAAACATTAAAATAATTTTCTGTTTAAACCATTTCGGTTTAAAAACCGGTGTTGTGGGGTTATGTGAACTTTGGAGACTAATCCCTTTAAGCCCCTCAATTTCCATAAACACCAATGTCGGATTTATAATTTAAATTCCCCGCGCCAGAGATTAGCAGAAGCCCAGATAATAAGAGCAAAAATAAGGTCATTCGTGTAAAATTTTTCTAATATTCTTGAAAAATAATCTATTTTCTAAATATCTAATTATCTGAGAGTTTTCTTTTAAAAAAACGGTCTCGAACTTGAGTTAAAAGTCGATTTTTGATAATAATGTTTTCTTCCGGAATTTGTTAAAAATGTAAGTAATGGTTAATGTCACAAAAATATTAATAAACATAATTTTGACATTTTATTATCAATATCATCCTATCAGGGTCACTATATTATTTCTAAAATATGTTTTTACAATAATTAAATTATACTTAATGGTATATAAAACATTGGTAAATGTCTATTATATAATATATTTAAAATTATAGTGCTTGTGTCATTATTCAGCATAATTCAATTTAACCATTTTTCTTCAATTTTTTTTCAACTCTAGTCGTAACTAATAAAAATATTACATTCATTTACTTATTTACCTATCATTTTAATTATACTCTATAATATCTAAAATAAATTTGACAATTCTTCTTTCAAATAATATTCAAAATTAAAATTCATTGCTTATAATTTTAAAACTATATTAAAATAAACCAATAAAATCTAATAATATAAACTAAAATAATAAAATACAATTAATTTTAATGTGTAAAATGTATTTAATTTATATTAATAAATATTATTTTAAAATAATTGTTTATTTGAAATTATGATTCATAAATTTAAAATGTTTAGTTAATAATAATATTGTCTAATATCTTTGGTGAAATAGTATATACTTTGAATTAATTTACACAGTATTAGAATACTAATTCTATGTCACAAATATATACACATTTATATGGAATAATATATTATTATTTTTCTAGTTGATATACCTACCAAGTTTTATTTTCTATAAATGAGTAATATCTTAATTTATAAATTATAGGTAGGTAATTCATAAGATTTTAGTTATTTTAAATATTATATTACTCAATTGCATTATACTTTTAGGTTTTATTTTATTTTTTAGATAATTTTCTACAATGTATAAGATACAATCAAACAGTTTAAATGTTATTGTTAATATTCAATATGCAATTGGTTTTGAACTTGTAGAAGGAAAGGTCGAAATAGAAGTATCAATTTTTAATCAAACTCAAAAAAGTCGTACTGTAGATGGAGGTCGAAATCGTTTAAATTTTTATGAACAATTCGTATGGAATATTGATAGAGCTAATTTAAAATATTGTCGATCAATAAATGAAATAGTTAAAATTGAATGCTTTATAATACCAGATATATCTTATGGACATATACATAGGAGACAACGAATTGGGCATGTAATAATTAAGCTTAAAGAATTTCAAATATTAGGACGTGATTGGGATCAAAATATATCTGTTAGAGGTTACAAGATTCAAGGTTGTAGTGGTCACTACGAAATTCGAATCCTTTCATTTATACAAGAAGATCTAGTATTTGACATTTCGAGAGAAATAAACAATAATAATTCTTCTAAATCAAATAAAATCGCCAGTAATATAAAAAATGTAAAGAAATCAATAGCAGATAAAAAACAAGGTAATTTTATGTATAGTTTAAATGTTTGTTCCTCACTGAAATATACCAAAAAATAGTAGAATGTAGAGTTTGATCAAACAGTTCGAAGTTCCAGAGTTCGGTTTTGGTTCGAAAGTCAAACTTAAGCAGTAAAAAGTCTAACAGAACTAAACTTGACTATGAAATTCGAACGCAAGAAATAATTCAAACTCGAGCAAACATTTTGAACCCAAACAAAAGTTTTAATTTTAACTTATAAATAAAATAGGTAATAACTAACAAAAAAAATATTATCAAATAAAATTATATGTATATTCAAATGGTCTTGAGGAATAATTGAGAAATTTATACAAAGAAAATTTAATATATTTTTATAAAATTGGAACTATAATTGCATAGGTATATAACCTGTGTACGCCTACATATGGGTTCGGGTTCGTATTTGGCATTAACTTAATAATTCAGTTCAACCTACCTCTAGTAAATATTATCCAAAATATAATTTCCATGGAAAATTTCCATTCAAAAATACCTATTGATTTTTTAAAATTTTCTATTAATAAGTGCACAGGTATTTGAGTAATAACTGTCTATTAATTTGAATATATTTATAATGCAAAATGTTTAAGTTTTAAGCACATATTTTTAATTTTCATATAAATCAATTCCTCAGTAATCTCTAACGATTGGCACTAGGTGAATTACGTTCCATTTGTATAAAACTAGGTAAATTGTGTCATTGTTGTAATTCAATACTTGGTGCATTGCGTCCCTGTCATAATTTAACATTATGTGAATTACGTCCAGGTTTGATTAGGCCCATTAAAATTACCATAAATTATCATTATTTTTGTAATTTATTGACAGCTCCATTTTTAACAAAAATTAAACACGTTATTCGGTACGTATAGTTTATAATGACGATTGACGATTGCGGATAGACAAACAAAATTTGGAGAGATTCACACATTTCACACCTCTGTCATATAATCAGTTAATTGTTGAACAATAGGTACTAATAAATCAGTATTAAATACCTACTATATATTTTATTTTATTTTTATTATTTTATCTCGCTGAATTAAATAACACTAAAAACCAAATTATGATATGAATATCGGAGTCGTTATTCATTTAGCAGCTGTGTACTCGGATTTTTTTTTTCGGGACGCAATTCACCGAACCCGTTACAATTAACTAACATAACGAATTGCATGTCGTTTATTATTTTACAAAACACTATGTCCATATATACCTATCATTACTTACCTAGGTGTCTTGAAATCTGAATACTAGGGAAATTATTGAGGTCAATATAAATATTATTTCATAGTTTAACGAAAATATAATCAAAGCTTTAAAAAAAAAAAAAAAAACTATCCTGTTTAAATTATATTAAATTTAATTATTTTAAATTTTAATTGTACTCAAGTTAATTATACTAGGTCTCAATTAACAATAATTTTAAGTGTAAGTACTTACTAGTATATTAATTAGAAATTATTAATTTTATTTTACAATACTAATCATTAAATGTGTTAGTAAAATTATATACATATGTTCTCGTATATATCATAATTTGATTTTTACAATGAATAAAATCCATTACTTACTTAACTTTTAATAAATTCATGCATACATACAAAAAGGGAACCAACTTTAAACATGTATTTTTTTAATTTGAGAAAAATTTCTTAAAATCATGGTTTATATAACCTAGAATATACTATAATGGTCAATATAATCAATATACACTTTAAAAAGTAGATATTTAAGATCAAATACAGGTACAAATTTTTAAACGTATTTAAAATACGTAGGTATTGGAATACTTGAAAAAAAAAAAACATGTTAATACAAATACCTACAGATACATTTTGAAAGTATTCAAACACTTTTAAACTTATTTTTTGTTGTAAACAATCGTAACCAATTTTTCTCAATATGTCTTTTAATATTACCTAATTACCTAGTTTCCTGTAGGTAAATGGTTACCAGTATATAACAAGCAAGAATATTGTGAGAGAAATCGTTTAAGTGTTCAACTCCCCTCAGAAATTAAAAAAATAAAATAAATATATTTTTCAAGTTATATAAATAAATATTTATAAAGTATATAATAGGTACCAATGTTTTGTGTGGAATTTGCAAAATTCATCTAATTTGTTAGTTATCCGTCGGAAAAATAACAGATTGTTGATAAAGCAACTTGCTTGAATTGTTCCCCTTTAGCAGATTAATAAACTGCTGTAATTAGAAATGACCAAATCCAGCGGATAACTAACCTGCTGAATTTAAGAATATACAATATGTACCTATATTAAAAATTGTAGATAAGATACCTTGTAAGCATTGTAATTTTAAATAATAATTATTATTAAAATATTTATATATAGATTCAATGAACAAAGATCGACAAATAATAAGACTAACAAATAAAGAAAAAGGAAATGCAAATAATAAAAGAAATATAAACAGTGGAAATCTAATTAATAAAGAGAATATAAATAATGAAAATTCAAATAAACAAAAGATAATGAATATAAAAGATAATAAAATAGATAAATCTAATAAACTAAAAGATCAAACGAATGAGAAATATAAAAAAAATATTAAAAACCTTGGCAATACCTTAGACAAACAAGATTTTCGAGAAACCATGAGTAAATATGGATCCTTAATAAATCACTCAAATATTAAAGACAATATACGAAATAGAACTCAAAACAGAGAGAGAGAAACGCAAAAAAAAGAAACAAAAAAAATTGACAATTTAGAATTATTTAAGGGATCAGATGGACTTAATGCAATTTTAATAAATGGCTTGAAATGTACAGAAGAATTTTCACAAATTATGAATAAAATGAAAACAGAATTGTGTAATAAAAATGTTAAAAAACATTCTAGTAATTCAAGCATTCAAACTGACTGTGGCTTAGACCAACTAGCTAATCTAGCATATGAAATTATGAAAAGAATATTTAAATTCATAGAAATGTTTAAAACATGTGGTATTACTAATAAATCAAAAACCTCGCCAGACATAACAAGCCTAAAGGATACAGCCCGCATATTATCAGAATTTTGTGAGAATCTTACTAAGTATATAGAGACACTAGGTGGAGTTTAAATTATTTATGCCAATTTAAATTTACTATGAAAATATTTATAAAATAACAGTATGTACAACCCATATATTTTGTATTACATTATATTTTTTATTAATTATATTTTTATGAAAACTATAAAGCAACATTATTTATCTTTTAATCATAATATATTATTATACGTATAATATAATAATATACATTTGTTAGAAGAAATCAGTTTATAGGTTTATTATTCGGAGATCAACGATGGAACTAATATATTTTCTATTAATTAACAGTTTAGTCGAGATGCACAGAGAAAAGAAGAAGTTGTTAAATGGTTTCTACGCCGAAACTTCCGATTCCGATTTATGTATAGGTATATATATATATATATATATATACAGTGGTGTATTTACGGGGAGATGGGGGAGGGTGCAGGGTTCTGACTCCCTAGAAACAAAAAAAATCATCAAAACTTATCATTTCTTTTTAGGGCTTTTTTTTTAGGTTTTTTCGAATGAACAATTAATTATGGTCGCTCGTCGGTAAATTGCAGTACCGAAACAATAAATTCTGTTTTTTTATCTGAATTATAACGGCTAACCCCTCACCACCCTTCCCCCGGAAAATACGCCACTGTATAATATGTAATGTATGTGTGTGTTATATATTACCTATACATATAATAATATACTATACTACACTGTTGTATGTATAATGTATATATTGTGCATGTGTGTACTGCGTATAATATGTGCGCGCATGTACCTGACCTATATACCTGTATGTAAATTAATTAAAGTCAGTAACCCTAATTTTTGATATAGGTACCGCATTTTTTTTTAATAAAATATATGATTAATGGCCTCCGTTATTGTATGGTTTACAAACAGGAATATTTCAAAAATCGTCAAAAAAAATTTAAAAATAGGCATTTTATAGAGTTATTTATCGATAATATTGAGAAAACATTTCGTTTGAGTTTGGTTGAATTTCGAATTAAATGAAAATTTGGCTCATTTTTTTTTTATACAAAAATACATATGAAAATTAAATAATAAATAGATAACAATACGGATTACGGGCACACGGTTCGTATCTGTATTCAGATTGCTAAAATTGTATTGTTGTATGTAGTTTTAATATTGTATTGTAATATTAAAAAGTGAATGCTTTACATAGAAAATTGTCTATATTTGATCATTTTCACTGATTTATCGATTTACTTTATCCAAGTTTTTTAAAAGAAAATTTGGATCACACATTTGTAAAATTTTCCGTTTTGCCGGGTTTTGGGTTTGAGTTTTAATTTTTTTCGGATTAGGAAATAGGAGTAGGTAGGTACGTGGTAAAAAATAAGTAATATCAATGTATGTGCTAGCTCTAAATTTACATTTTTGCATTTTTTTTACGATTTTTTTCATATTTTACGAGTTAATATAATTTAAAATACAAAAATATCGAAACATATGGTATTCATTATATTTTTTGCAGAGAATATCAATATATCAGTAGGTACCTATATCGATTTTTTGGTAAACGCATAAGAAAAACTATTGATAAATATTGATGTCATATAAAATGCTGTAGTCAACAAATTATACGGAATCGTGTTACAACCAAATAAAGTAGGTAGGTACTACTAGGACCATCACCCGAGGTTTATGAACGTATAATATTTTATTCTATAAGCTTTATCTATCACCATAGATTTATATTATAATCAATGCTATGACTTACGAAAAAAAAAATTTTACCCTCCATGGTATCAGAATTGACGAGAGATAACCAATAACTGATAATTTATCTTGTAAATATTTTAGTTTGGAATATAATAATACGAGGTACGAGACGAAATGTACAAACAAATTGCATAATTGAGAAATAATAAATAATTCGAAAAAGATTAATTGGAAAATCTCACAAAATGAGTACCACTAAACTTACTCACAAAATGAATGGTATTCAGCCGCTACAAAAGGATGTACGTAATGTAAGTTTAGGTTTAAAAATGAATAGGTATGTGTATCGAGTATTAAATTACTATATTAGATAATATGTACTTTGAATTTTAGGTGAGTTGTATAGTAAAGTTGCATGCGCAGAGTGGTCATCAACCGAGATCGTCATTTGTGATGATAGTGTATATAAGACACCGACTAGTTTACGGCCTGGGTCAAATGTTTTGTAGACTAGTGAATAACGAGTACCTATTATTTTTATACCTATTATTAATCATTGTAAATATTACGAAAATATACATTTATTTAGGTAGTAAGAATTTTTATTTAATGTTTAATGTATTTTTTTTTTTTAGTTTGAAGTACTGGGTATGGTGTCTGGTAAAAATATCCAATTGCTAAAATGTCTATATACAAACCAGGTACCAGGTATGTACAATATAAATTACTGAAATATACATTTTGTATATAATCTAAACAATATACATTTTAATAATATAATAATTATATAGGTAGGTAAAGATATTGGTGATCTTATCGTATGCATTCTACCGGCAACATAGCGACTGCAGTGTATGCACAGATTATATGAATACAATCTGTGGTATGCGCTCTATGATCAAGTATGAAATAAAATATAATTAACAGTTTTACATCTTAATTCCAAAACTCTAACATACTCAGGTTTGCATCTTCACATATTAAGGGAGTCGAGACAAGCATAGCTACCAAAATATTGGACGGGTTTGTTAATTATGGCCAGTTTGCACCAGAGACCAGACCAGACCAGAAAAATCTTGTGGGCTATCTCATTTGCTACTGGGAGTCAAACCGAGGACACCGTTTGCCGAAACACATTTTGACCACTCTACCCAGACAGTATGGAATAAAAATAAATTCATATTTATGATTAAATTATATCAAAAAGTTAATAGTTAAAATTTTTTTTTACTGTTGAAATATTACAAGATAATTACCAATAACCTACAATTTTAACTTAAAATTCTTATCTTTAAAATAATAATAGTACTGAATAGCTATCATTAATAAAATGTTTAATACCTATACAGTATACAATAAGAGAATATTTTGTCTGATAACTCATAAAAATTTCAAATAACAATAAAAAAAACCATGGCTTCTTAATTATTATGAATATTAATTGTGATTATGATATTATCTTTATCATTCATAATGAGGGAGACCATAAAATTAATTTGCCCATATTATTTTAAAAGACACAATATATAAAAATGATTATGATAAAAAATAATACACTTTATGTGAGTTTGGCCAGGCAAAAACTGTACAGGACAGATATTAAACCTGTGCCAACATATACAGGATGACTACGAGAGGAAAAAAGTAACAGGGGTGGTTTTTGTAGATCTATCTGCAGCGTACGACACAGTGAACCATAATCTTCTACTTAAAAAGATATACGAATGCACACATAACTGGCACTTTGTCCAAATAATATCCTCTATGCTACATAACCGGCGTTTTACAGTCACGCTAAACAACAAATGGAGCAGATGGAGAAACCAGCGAAATGGCTTACCCCAAGGTAGTGTATTAGCGCCTATGTTATTTAATATATACACCAATGATCAACCTATCATTAAAGAAACAAAACATTTCTTATACACAGACGACTTAGCCCTAGCAGCGCAGGACACAACCTTCCAAATAGTCGAACGTAAACTTACCAGATCACTTCAATAATTAACAAATTATTACATAAAAAACCAACTAAGACCCAATCCAGATAAGACACAGGTATGCAGTTTCCATCTCCGAAACCGCGAGGCAAAAAGAGAATTAAAAGTTGAATGGCTTGGAAAACCATTGGGAAATACAAAACGCCCAGTTTACTTAGAGGTTACTCTGGACAGAACTCTCACGTTCAAAGAGCAGTGTAAGAAAACTAAAATGAAAGTTGAAGCAAGAAACAACCTAATACGGAAACTAGCAGGTAGAAAATGGGGTGCCACTCCAAACACGATCCGTACTACTGGACTAGCACTTTGCTTCTCCGCTGGTGAGTACGCTAGCCCAGTATGGAACCAATCTAAACATACAAAATATGTTGACACGGCCCTCAATGAGACCTGTAGGGTGATAACCGGATGTCTCAAACCAACGCCACTTAAATATATATATCCATTAGCAGGGATAGCTCCACCGAGAATACGGAGATATGTGGCCACATGCATAGAGACAACCAAACAAACGATGGACCAAAGACACCCCATGCATGGTTACTCAGGACCCCAAAGGAGACTTAAATCTCGAAGAAGCTTTATTGCCAACTCAACCACGATCCAAGATCCACCAGAACAACACAGA
>JAIPRL010009533.1:0-17391 GCA_025469235.1 Pemphigus obesinymphae
AAATATGTGTAATATGTCACATTGTGACATATATCACCATGTGAGATATGTGATAATGTGACATTGACACATGGGAACACGTGACTTGATATAATTATTAAAAGAAGGATAAATATAGTTTTAAATATATAAGACGATTCTTAAATTAATAGCAGCAATTGCAAACAGTAAATTAAAATTATTAAATTTAATTTGAATTTTATTTTATCTTGTATTATAGTTATAGGTAGTGTATTCATAGATAGTATAGTCATAGGTAGTATAGTAGTTGGGATTATAGTCGTAGGAGGTATATATACTTATACCAATATAGGTATGAATAAATTTTTTTTGCATCAATCCAAATTGAAAAACCTGCAGGGTCCACACCCGTCCTGTCCGATTTTTTTTCAATTAAACTACAAACTTAAAATTTCTAAATTTAATTTTAATTCAAAATATAGGTATATAATACATATGTATATTAGGTACCTATTTTCATTTCTTTCTATGGTAAATTTAATTGAAATTTCTTTCTCTATGGCCATACATAATCCTTCTTACATACTCATACTAAAATATCCAATTAGAAAAAAATGTATTCATTCTTTTGTATATGTACTTATATTCGTATAGGTACATATACAAAAAGTATAAATAAATTTTTTTTTGCACCTACCCAAATTGAAAAACCTGCGGGGTCCACACACGTCCTGTCCGATTTTTTTTCAATTAAATTACAAACTTAAAATTTCAAAATTTAATTTTAATTCAAAATATAGGTATATAATACATATGTGTATTAGGTACCTATTTAAATGTCTTTTTATGGTAAATTTAATTGAAATTTCTTTCTCTATGGCCATACATAATCCTTCTTACAAACTCATACTGAAATACCCAATTACGAAAAAATTTATTCATTCTTTTGTATATGTACTTATATTCGTATAGGTACATATACAAAAATTCTAAATAAATTTTTTTTTGCATCTATCCAAATTGAAAAACCTGCGGGGTCCACACCCGTCCTGTCCAATTTTTTTTCAATTAAATTACAACCTTAAAATTTCTAAATTTAATTTTAATTCAAAATATAGGTATATAATACATATGTATATTAGGTACCTATTTTCATTTCTTTCTATGGTAAATTTAATTGAAATTTCTTTCTCTATGGTCATACATAATCCTTACAAACTCATACTAAAATACCAAATTAGGAAAAAATTTATTCATTCTTTTGTATATGTACTTATATTCGTATAGGTACATATACAAAAAGTATAAATAAATTTTTTTTTGCATCGACCCAAATTGAAAAACCTGCGGGGTCCACACCCGTCCTGTCCGATTTTTTTTCAATTAAATTACAACCTTAAAATTTCTAAATTTAATTTTAATTCAAAATATAGGTATATAATACATATGTGTAATAGGTACCTATTTTCATTTCTTTCTATGGTAAATTTAATTGAAATTTCTTTCTCTATGGTCATACATAATCCTTACAAACTCATACTTAAATACCTAATTAGGAAAATATTTATTCATTCTTTTGTATATGTACTTATATTCGTATAGGTACATATACAAAAATTCTAAATAAATTTTTTTTTGCATCGACCCAAATTGAAAAACCTGCGGGGTCCACACCCGTCCTGTATGATTTTTTTTCAATTAAATTACAACCTTAAAATTTCTAAATTTAATTTTAATTCAAAATATAGGTATATAATGCATATGTGTAATAGGTACCTATTTTCATTTCTTTCTATGGTAAATTTAATTGAAATTTCTTTCTCTATGGCCATACATAATCCCTACAAACTCATACTTAATCTACAATACCTACTTGAAATTGTATTACACTTATACTACTGTAGTACTGTGATATACTTGTAGTGTTATTTTTTAAATGCCTATTGAGCCTATTGTATATTGTATTTGTTATAATAAATATATAGGTAATAACATAATTTAGCTATTTACTGTAAAAGTGGATTACTTTCCATTAAAATTATAGTATTTTTATGAAAATAATTTAATTTGTTAGATACCTACCTATTTATTACTTTAATATCTAATAATTTTTTGTTGTGCAGCTATAGACTATAGTACTTTTTAATAATATATTTTTTTATATTATTGTTGCAGTTTATTATACGATATATATACGCCAGAGCATTGCTTAATTAATTAATCAAAGGCCAGAGTTAAAATTAAACAAATTAAACTTATTTTAATTTAATTTTTCTTTGTGTAGATACTACATAATTGTGAATAGTCACTGTAGTGTCTTGATTCAAATATCATTTTAAACTTGTTTATAATAATTTCATAAAAATTAAGGTTTAAAATTATTAAAATTAATAATTTAATTTAAAATGACAAAAAAAAAAAAAACGAAAAATCGAAGGTTATTAAAACAAACGTATTTTAAAACTATTTTGAATAGGTACTTAAATAGTACTTTCATTCATTAACATATTAAAAAGAGTTTAACAACGCATAACATGGGTACATAATAATTGTACATAAGTCACAATTAAAAATATTGCATATTTATTCTAGAAACATTTAAAAAAACGTATTCAATCTTTATTATACATGGATTAAATAGCCCCCTAATCGAACGACCTGCTACTGGTGGCAGAAAAACCGTGCGCTTTTTGTCGGACCATTATCATTATACGGAGTTTGGTCTCCTTATCTCTAGTCTTCATGAGTATAGTATAGTATTATATTATAGATAATAGTAGAGATATTCTATATTAAATATTATTAAATATTATTATTATTATTATTATTTTCCATTGTAATTTTGTGAACGGCGTGTACGAGACTGGTGCATTGATTCTTATCGATTACATACACGTTATTATAAAAAGGAAAATCTTCATTCAAAATTTTGCTTTGTTCTTTGGTCAAAATTTAACTTAATTTAGATACTTTTGTATAAAGTTAACTTGAAGTTAACATGTTAAGTAAAAAAAGTAATTTATTAAGTTAAAAATTAATTTGAAAAAAGTAACACGTTGAGTAACTTAATTAAAATTAAGTTAACTTTTTAACTTAATTTTAACTTCTAACTCGTTAATGTCCAGCCTTGAAATTAATCATATAATCTTCAATCAAATATGAATAAAGAGAAAACGAATACCATATATTTTACATTATTCAAATTAATTGATTTTTACCAAATGGTTGATCCAAATAGTCCAAACAATTTTGATTATAATGTATACAATTTGATTAATATTTTTTTTGTAATATTTGCAATAAACATTGCACTTTATTTGGATTTATCTGGTATGTTTTACAAAATCGATGATTCTATGACCATGAAAACGTTATATTATATTTCATGTATTACGATGAATGTAACATAATTACATAATTTATTATGTTGATAAAATTTTGAATATATTTCATATGGGAAATGAATTGTTTTTATCTTGTAAATATTGTAAAAAAAATATATATATGTATATGGAAGTCGAATCCTTGGTGTGGATATGAGTTCGTCCGATTATTACGACAAACATGTGCAATTTTTTCAAAAGCTCGTCAAATAGATTTAATGGACAACCGATGGTATTTGAAAATTTTTCTTTTGTAAAATGTTGTAGGTTTTATACAATTTATGAAGCTATTTTTAAACCGTCAGAATTTATTGAATGAACTCAGAATCTACGATTAGCAGCTGCAGGTTAATCCAGTTCTCCTGCAGATGCTTCTGCCGCACATGAAACTCTTAAAAATATTTGACATAGTTAGGTACTAACTATTATAGGTTAGGTTTTTTTCATTATTATATGATTATATAATATTTCGTTCGATTGCAGGGAACGAAACTATAAGAAATAAAAAAAAGGCCTCTGGAAATTACCACCTAGTACGAATTTGTTATTAAATAAACTATTTACTCCAAAACTGCTACTTGACTCCATCTATACGGAAAGTTGTTTCTAGAAAAAAAAATGGAAAGAACATCATTGTAAAACCAATAGATTCCTTTCTCCGCTCAAAATTTAAATTAAAAAATATAGTATAGACATATAGTATATATGAATTATATATAATATTTTGTTTAAGAAAATAGATATATCTACATTATTGGTAATATTATCACATAAACAGTATTAATAATATATAACATCTAAATAATACTATCTGCACTTAAATAATAGAGTCAGTATATAGGTAGTATAAGTTCATAATGTCTGTTATGATCAATTCTAATAAATTATTTTCATAATATCTACAAGAATCTCAATACTTCTAAAATATCAATATTTTTTGTATATTTGTATTTTTTTTTTAGAAACAAAAACAATATACCTAACAAGTAGATATATTTAATATTACATTTACTTAATGAATTTAATTATTATTTTAATATATTAATAGTTTATACATTTTATATATTATAATTTGATACCTACTTCCTATAAACAAAGCGCCTTATATTGTTTTATATATTAGGTAGGTACTTACCTACAATCTACATAATATTATTAATATGCATGTATTTTTGCAATGAGTAGCTCACAAAAATGTATAAATAAAAACGATTGTTCCTCTATCTTTTCATTGAATGTCCTATAGATAATATTTTTATTATTATTTATAAAAAAAAAAAAACATTTTGATCGTAGCGTATATTAAATAATATTAACATTGATTAATTATATAATTAATGATATTACCTACTGCATACTGCATAGATATTAATTATTATTATTATCACTATATGTGATTATTAATAATTAAAATAACATTTTGTATTATTTTTCAAAATCCGTGACCGGTTGTCAATTGCATGGTTTTAATTTTATATTACATATTATGTGGTAGTATTTTTATTATTGCTAAAATATTACAAAATTAATTTTTTTATTTCATTTTATTGTACTTACGTATTTTCTACTGTACCTACTTGATATAAAATTCAACTACTCCTATCGACATCTTCTGAGCATAATATGAAACCTTTTAATACAACGACTGTTGCGCCATCTATTTATATAAATAATGAACATTGGTATTGCATGAAGTCAAGAGATGTCGCCCACGCATATCCACCTACTAAATTAGATTTTCGAGTTGGTTCCTATTTGGTTACTGTCTTTACAGGTTATTCGTTTTAAGAGGATGCTACAGGCTACACGGGTTCGTCTTCAACGGCTTCCGTTTTATGAAAAATTAAAATTAAATAATTAAAAAGTATTTAAATACATTTTAAAATTAATATATTGATGTTGTCGTATCCATACCGCTTTTTATTTTTGTGTAATCACGACATTTGTTCAAAAACTACTTTTGGATATCTGATCACAGTTTGATATAAAAAAAAAAATAATAAAAGATAAAATATAATTGTATTACATAAAATATGAGAACATTAACTATTCCAGAGCATAAAGTTTTTTCGGTATGTATATTTGAACATCTAAAATCTGTGATTACAAAACGTAAAGTCACCTAATTTTTAAATAAAAAAAGAACTAAAAGTTCTTTAGCTAAAAGAATTCTATGTCAAATATTATATTAAACACTCTCATGAATCATATTCTGTTTATATTTTGAATGTACGATAACAAGGAGTTAAGCTGTACTTAGAATATTTTTTATTATAGTTAAAACGAGGCGTCCTATTATTAATAGGTATTTGATTCACAAATTACGTGATAATTTTACCATGTACAAATATTATAAATTATCATTAAATTTCAACAGATTATTCGATATCATCGTATTAAAACTAAATTTTTATTTCTAGAATGTGCGAGGGAGCAGCTAAAAAAAGTTCAAGTTATTTTATAATATAATAGTTTTTCTTTCGAGTTATTATGGATTTTTAAAGGAAACATAATTTTTTTCGACTTATTGTGGTTCTGCTGTACATTGTTATTTTCCCTGCATTTATAAAATATTTTCTTTATAAAAGGTAGTTTTTCTTTACTCTTAAGAAAACTACTGGAAAAATCGAAAAATAACTTCTCTAAAATAGGCACTAGACTATAACTAATGAATCAATTTGCGTTTATAAATGCCCTTTACTTAATAACTCCTAATTGGCTTTTTCTCTCCCAAAAAATAATACTGACATAAAAAATACATATAATGTTAAAACCAATGTAAGGTGTTAAAAAATTGTAAGAAAATAATCTTAAGTATAAAAAAAAGAAACATTTTAATAAGATTAATGTTTACAGAGAAAATTAGGTGAGCGAGGTTATAAGAATCACACTGTACATAATAGATTAAATTAACATAATACATAATATTCCTATAATTTTTACTTTTAATAAACAATAAAAATGTCAATAAAATTAATAGATACATTGCATTTGGCTCAAGAATACTCGTGACTAATGTCACAGTGTAATCAGTGATACTACCACCTCCTTTGTAGGTATTTAGGGAATTTAATTACAGCTTTTTTCAGAAATTTCTTGATTTGTGGAAATATTTGCGCAAATTACCCTTTTTTTTAACCACTTATTACTAATTTTTAGACTTAAATGGTCTATTGTAATATTATCGAAGTAATAATACATTAAAACTCGTATTAAATACAACGAACTCTAAATATTACATAAACTGTAAAGAATAAAATTAAAAAATAATTTGAAAAAGTTAAATATTATATTTTATACTCGGGTGGCATTTTTAGAAGAGTATTTAGAAGCTGGTGGAAATTTGATGATTAGCGTACGAAAACAAAATGTCTATTTTCCCCTTTTTTCACGTAAAACACTCGTTTTAATTAAGATATTAAAAAAAAAAGAAGAATTAAAACTTAAGTTGCTGTAACTTCATTTTTAGACAATATTCCATAAGAAAGATTATATAATATATAATAGTATGGAAATATTGTCCTTTTCGAATTTTATAATAGGTTTTTAGATTCCAAATTTAAACGAGATGTCAAAAAAATTAATGGTATTTTATTTTTTAAGTAAGCGATTAATGGCTAAAAAAAATATTTTATAAAGAAAACCGTGACTTTTTGTGTATAATATATTTTAATAAATATTTTGTTTATTTTATCATTACAATGGATTCGGAGCAGCGTTTAAATATACTGGTCAATGTAAAATATTAATCGAAAAAATCAATTTTTATATTCGTCCCGTACCTATATGTATAGAAAAGGTTTTAAAAATGATAGAATATTAGATATTTTATTCGAATTATATCTGTTTTAAGAATTTTTCAAATGTTTAACCAATTCTGTGCGCGCGTTCGGAATACGAGTTTCTTTTATTTTTTTTTTGAATGGACAAATACTAGGTACATTTTACTGAATAGTTAGGTTTTTCCTCAATTGACCGAATAAAGCCTTTTAAAATGTGAAAAAATCAATTATTTTTAAATTTTTAACTGCTCTAACTTGGTATAAGACTTTAATATAATATAATATATGGTTGATACATTGATAATGTATCAAAACGACTTAAAAAAGTTTAGCATACTCAAATTTGGTGTCAAAAATTCATAATGTTACATATGAACAAGTTACATCCGTTTCAGATTTGAAAATTAAAAATTACATATGTTTTATAAAATCGACTAAGAAAATGTGATAATTAGTAGGTATTATAATTCAATAAAAATATTTCATATGATAGAAATAACGCGATTAACTTTATATTTAATATTAACAATATATAATAGGATATGTTCAATTAAATTATCGGAAAACTTAAAATGTATTAAAAAATTTTCAATTTAAGTTTTTTCAATAGTTTAATAATAGTGACATATAGGATCTATTGCCCTATCCAAGGATGTATTTTCGGGGAGGTTTAGGACCTGTAAAAATTAAAAAAAAAAAAATTTAAAGAAATATTTCTATCTAAATATTGTTCGATCAAATGATCAAAAATTATATTATTATATAGTATATAGATAACATAAAATCGAAGAAAATTAATGGATTATATCTGCAGCACAGACCGACTTTATAAAATATTCAAACTAACATCTCGGCGATTATATGGTTAATTATCTTCGTCCTCTATCGACCACAAGTATGGACAATGGGCAATGGACATCAATTAATTAATAAGTCAAAGTTAAGTTATTGTTGAATTTTTAAGAGAACAGTATATGCGTTTTAATGACATTAAAATACGTTCTCGCTTTCTAAGTACAACTTTTCTCCTAGTTATAGTAAATTCAAAATATTTTAATTTAAATTTTTTTTAAATTTTTTTTTTTTAATTTAAAAATTTGGAAAGTTGATGTTTTTCAATCAGAAATTTTAGATGTTTAAATATATTTATCGAACAAAAAGTCTATGTTCAGTCTTAGTTTAAGTTCTCGTATTTTATTTAGGATAATTATATATCTTTTTTCATAACTTTTGATCAAACTGCGAGACCAGAAAGTCACAAGTAGTTTTTGAACAAATATTGTGATTATAGAACAATAAAAAGTGGTACAGATAATTAGATTAAATTACTTTTAAAATGTATTTCAATATTTTTTAATTGTTATATTTTCATTATTCAAAAAACGTCTTTAGAATTGCTAAAACATAACCCCTTAAAAATTGTTGGTATAGCGTCCTCTTCTTAACTTAACTAGGTAATTGGTAGTGTTCGGAACGTAAACTTAAAAATTGAATTTATTCACGTTCACGTTCAATATATAAAAAATGAACTTGTTTACGTTTACGTTCAAATGTATTTAAAAAGAATACGTTCACACTCACGTTCTTTAAAAAAATGAACGCGTTCATCTGATCGTTCATTTTAATTAATCAATTATTAACATAATATAAATTTTTCTTATATATATATAGTAAAAAAATTACCGACTCATAGAAACTATTGTTTTCATTTTATAGCAAACCCAAGGAAATTGGACTTTTAAGTATTATATTGAAATTTGATAAGGTTAATAGTGACATTTTAATATAATTTTAACGGCTTGAAGATCGTTCAAATTCCTTAAAAATATGAACGTCGTTCACGTTTACGTTCTGTTTGATAGAAACGAGTAGCGTTCACGTGTCGTTCACAAAATATGACCGTAAACGTGTGAACGTGCGTTCACGAACGTCGTTATTTCCAAACACTGATAATTGGGTATACTGTAAACTTATCAAATTATTTAGTATATATAAATCTTAAAATTTTATCCATTTTAGTTTTTAGGTTTCTAAACATAAGTTTAGATACCTTATATTCCCGTTGTGTCCGTCTTTCCATCCGTAATTACTAGTATATACCTAGTTACGATTGTTGAATTACTAGGGAACAGTGTTGTAAAAAAAACTTTTAAAATATATTTAAATACTTACTAAAAAGTATAAAATACAAATACTTTGTAATATTATTTAAATACTATTCAAATACTTTTAAAATTATTATCATACATACTACATATTATATATTATTAAGTTTGACAAGTTGTAGCCGGTTAAAATCCCCCATCACTTTCTAGATCAACTGGTTTCTACTGAATTATATTATACATTATTATTCATTAATAGGTAGTATATATTGTTTAATTTAAAGTAGGTAAAAATAAACATAAGGAACAGTTTATTTTGGTAACCATATTATCACATAAATGTAAGAAAAATAACAAAAATAAAAAATAACTGATCAAACAATCATTTTGACAGAAAAATGAATTGGAAAAATAAAACGAATATTGGTGCCTACAATTTAATAAACGAAAAATTTTCAAACGCTCTTTGTGTACTTTCAATAAAACATGTTTATGTAGAAAATTTGAAAAAATTTATAAATTTCATTGAAAAATGAATAGAATAAGCGATCAGCAGCACACGCGCCCCAGATAGATACTCGTCAACTTCAACGCTGTTCAGAAGGGTCACGAGATTTTTCTGTTACAAGATACTTCCGATATTTTGTGTCTTATTGAACAACTTAAAGGTACTGAACACGCCAGAGGGGAATAACAAGAATCAAGAAAGTTACAAGGTTTTTGGAAAATGTGCAGCCAGGGGCGGTTCCAAGGGAGCCTAGGGGTCACGGCTCCCCCCCAAGCCGGTATTTTTCTAAAACAATTTTATATTATAAGTAAGTATATATTGTATTTTAATACAACTATTAGCAACTCTACAAGTAAGCGTTGCCTCTGCCGAAAAAAAATTACACTTAGGAGAGTTAAAACCGGGTTTCGTTCAAGAATGACTGAATATAGACATTAGCATTATATATATTATGAAATGGATTTTTTAGATCAAATAGATCATATTATTGATATTTTTGACAAAACTATAAATAGACGGTTCGAATTCTTGTTGTAAAAATTGTGGTTTTTTTATAGTTTTCTAAAAATTATGACCTAGTCCCCCCTCCATTCAACCAAATCTCTGGAGCCGCCTCTGTGTGCAGTACAGATGCCTCCACGTGCTCACGGCAGATAATTAATCAATGGTGAGGTTTTTAAATTATTGCATTTAAGTTGTATGATTTTTTTCAAAGTTTGCATCGAACATCATACCACTTTTTATTTGTCAAAATCGCACCATCAATACCTCCACCAATACCATACAATCATCAGATAATGACAATACAAAAATAAAAATGCTATTTTCTTTATGAAAAAAGTATTTAAATAAAAGTATTTTAATTTGTGCAAAAATACAAAAAAAAAAGATTTAAAGTACTTTTTAAACACTCCCCCTTGATTGTATTTAAAAAGTATTTTAAATACACTAGAACTATTTAAATACTTGTATTCAAATATATGAGTAGAGGTTGATTTTTTTATTTATATAATATATATATATTTTAATTATATTTTTAAGTGTTTTTATAGGTTGGCTGAATCAATAAATTTATATTTCAATCTGTATCCTTTCTCTGCAATAATATGTTGAATCATAAATTTATCAATAAATCATAAATAGATAAAGATAAAAGACAGTTTAAATTTAAATTAGGAATCTATAGAAGGATACAAGATAAACACTTTTTATTTAGATAAAAAGAAAAGATAAAATATTTTTTACTATTATTTCATTGTAGACAAATATTTTAACATTAAAACATAAATATTCTTAAACTTAATAATATAAAAATTCCGAATTCTTGGAGCATGTTATTAGTTTTCTATACGTTTTGAAAGTAAGCATTATGATATTAATTGGTTAAACGATTGTGAATAATTTACATACATATACCTACATTATACTACTTCGTATGGAAACCTAAAATTACATTTTTACATAATTACATTATGACACTGGAGGTGTGTATCTCCACCAAAATTGTGTTTACTTTTTAAGTACTATTATTTACTTGAATTAAATATATATATATAAACTTTATACGTAAAATTAAAACATAAAATACGTGTATACATTTTTTGAATAATTATTTTAATTAAATTGTTACTCGACCGAAAAGCGGATAGTGGGTATATTTTATTTAAAAAAAACAACCAATTAATTTATTTGAGTATAACTATCGATGTCAATATAGTGTACTACTATAGGTTTTGTTATCGGGTTAAATGTCAGGAAGTAACTATATATTAAAAAATAATATAATTTTATTATTTAGTCATTCAATCATGGATACATAAATAGGAACTTACTATTTTGCAAAATTACAGTACTCATTTTATTAAAAATATTTACGAAAATGTTTTTTTTTACAATAATAATAATAATAAACTATTTTGAGTTATTTACACATATAGGTACTTCCAAATAAATATATTAACATTAAAAGGATGAATGAATTTCAATAGTAAAATCATGTTCACGAAAAAAAAACGAAATTACCTTTAAAGTGATTTTGGAGTTCAAATACTTATAATCAAATGTATGGAAAATAATATTTTGAAGATGATCTCATAGGAATTTAAAAAAATATTAATTACCTAACAAAAAAGTTACAGCAATTTAAAAACTAAAAAAAAAAAGTTGTATACATTCGATATTGTGCCATAGAAAGAGAGAATAATAAAAAAACTTGTGAGATAGTATTTGAAATTTTGTATTTTAAATGTTTTATGATGAGTAAGTGTTTTAACTGTGAACTATTTTAAAAAGTATTTTTGTTTTAAAAATATATATTTAAATATTTTTCAATTGTTGGATTTTCATTTTTTATGAAATCTCGTAAAAATTTCCTATACAAAACTCCTTAAACATGGCCGCGCTGACATCCACATAAAATGTAGTTTTCAATATACTCGTACTCATTATTCTCATCTATATGAATATGAGAATACATTTTATTATTTGGTATAATATATTATTCTATAATATCGACAACTATTTGTATTTATTCATGAACTCGATGACTGATGTTATTCGTTTACATCGAATTTCCAGCGTAATTTGATTTTTATCAAGTGAGACGGATAATATGCGTAAAGGCGGTATTCCACGCTCACCGTTTAGGTACTGTTTACAGTCCGTGTTCGTGTATCATTAAATTACATGATATCACAGTAATCATATAGTTTAATCACAGAAAAAAAAATTCTATGGTTATTAGATAATGAAAATCATAATTGGACTTTTTGAGAACTGATAACTATAACCACTACGCGATCGTGAACCACACTGGACAAAGTTGAGTATTGTTGAACTTTATGGTATTTAAGTTTACGCGGTTAACCATGATGGTATATCAAAAGTTACCGGGTGGCTTAACCAATCGGGGAGCTATTTTGAATGAACGATAGGTACACGGTGGAATATCGCTTTTTTACAATGATTAAAAACAGCAATGTTATCATTCTATCACTATTTAAGCGGGAAACATGTTTTTCATTACATTAACAAATGAAGTATGATAACACAGGAGACCGTGTAGGACATGTAGTGATTTGACAATTCTAAAATTAATAATATTATGGAAAATAACATATTTTTTGAATAAAATATAACGATCAAAGTCAACCCTTAAAATAAAATTCACTCTACATATTTTAATATTATCTATTATTTGGATATCAGCAATTGGAGGTTTCCATGCTATAACCTTTTTCGGGTATTTAATGTTTTAACGGGGGGGGGGGGGTTATAGAGAAACAATTTACGAGATTTTCTGTTCAAGAACGAAACAAATTCGATTATTTACATTGGAAATATATAAATATAAAGGAAGAACATTTACAGGAAAAAAAATCTATATAGGTAATATATAAATATATATCTATATAGAGAAATGTAGGAAAATATAAAATATTTCTGGATGGAAATAATATAAGTATATATATAATATATAATTTTAACTGTTTTTAGCCAGCACATAAAAAAAGCAATATCAGTGGGGACAGTGATGATTTTAAAACATTTTTCTGTGTTTCCAGAAAGTTTTGAAAAATTAAGCAGTTTGGTTATTGCACGAAACCCTTTAATGTTATTTTCAAATAGAATTTTTAAATTGGGAATAAGGAAATAATTTTTAAAAATCTAGGTTTCGTATTAATATCCATTAATTTAAACACAAATACACTAGCACAATTGTCATTACAAACGTCAACTTTATAACATGCTGTCACTATAGAAATCTGATGAAATAAAAGCGTAAATGCTGATTAAAATTTCAAGAATTGTCTCTTGTTTCAGAATTTAATTAAGTTGCAAAGGATGTTAATTACTTCTTGGAACTTTTCTCGCTTATTACTTTGCTCTTTAAAACGTTTTCCTATATTAGTAATTAATTTATACATTTCTTGTTAATTATGGCACGCAGATTTTACGTAAAAAAAACAATGAAGATAAGTGTATTACCCTCCCTTGTAATTAAAGTTTCTGGATAATATAATTACACGGAAAATCTAAATTAGTTAAGATTGTAAACAATTTTGAAATATTAGCTGTTGTAATCATTATTTTTTAATTTAAATTATAATCAACGTTTTTATTGCCATACACTATTGTATATCGGTACGTATATATAATATAAATAAAAATAAAAAAAAGTCGATAAGAATGTGATCACTTCCCTAAACGCATACAAACCTGATGACTAAAAGTATAGGTACTTTTAAACAAATTATAATGTGTTAATTTATTACTACACTTTACAAAATACAGATCATAATATTAACTATAGTGCGCAGGGGGTTGAAAATGCGTGTACGGTATGTAATAATATTCGTAAAATTCATTATTAAAACAATTTTAAAATAAATTTCATATGGCTATAACGGATATCAATATAATGTAACGTAGGCATTGGTCAAAACATATAAATTACATTTTGTAGCAGAATACAATTTATAATTTATATGCTCATGATCCCGATCAGGAATACAATATTATTAATACTGATCTATAGCGATGAATATTTTAATATAACATGCAAGTATTCTTAATTAGGTACTACATCAAATATGAAATCAGACTTAAACAACTCGACAGAAGATGTCACAAATATATCTATGGTGTTTTTTTTTTTTTTTAGTTATATACAATAATATATATTTAATAGTGTGTGTTTATATATTGATTATTTTCGATTTATTATGATTTATTACTATGAAAATGAAATAATAATAATACGATGGAAAAAACAATAAAATAGTTTACAATTTACAATCGCAATAATAAATTCCGGTAAAATGTAAATGTTTTAGAATAAGTAAAAAGAGTTTGTTTTTTTGCACTAAAATTCAAAGATAGGCAATAATAGTTCAAATTCTAAAAAAAGTTTTAATTTTTTAATATGTATATAGATCAATCGTTTTTGTATTGGTTAGGTTAGGTTAGGTTATAACTGTTGATTATTTACAAATTTAATTAAAAATCAATTAAATAGTTGCCTATACATTGCTATCTAGTATTTATATATTATAGTATTATTGAAATATTTAAAAAATTAATTTACACCCAAGTATAAGAATTGGTATTATGTCGTTAAACACACTTTTAACGTTTCCACTGTAAAACGTTGTTAATACGATAATGTGATAAAAAACGTAATGTTTTACAAAATTTGTGTCATCAAAATAAAACATTTTGAAACAATTTAAAGTTAAGTCTTCTCGGTAAACTTCTGATTATTTTTTGTGCCTTTGGTTAGCATACCGTTTATATATATCATGATTCATAATATATATATATATATATATACTTGTACGATATACCGCCAGTTTAACCGCAAACTATGGTTGAATAATTTTCGTCACATTCTATCAACCGTAATAACAATTTCGTTGGTTTAAAAGCAATTTTCGCTCTTTCATTATGTCATTTTATTTGTTCATGGCCATTACACTCATACCATGTTTTTGTAACCAGATAATCCCCTGCTCTATCAGAGGAGTACTTAACTCGATGAAAGGCTTAACTCAGCCGAACATTACACCCATGGGATAAAGAGAAAAGTAGTATATGTATATATATATATATATATATATATAATATAATGACATAATTTCGTTCTTTTTATGGGAGAGGAGAATTCATCAGTATATTGTCTCCCCCGAGGGCACCGCCGGAATCTAGGCAACGTTCACACTCAATTTATAATATGTGCCGCCATCGAAATATAGAGAAATATTGTGAAATTATTTATTTTCAAAATTTACTTGATGCACTTGCATATAGTGTAATCATAAAAAAAATGCACGCACGTACAACATTTAACCGTTATAGTTTCACATCGTATTATATAATTATAATGTAACTGGAATATAATTTTTATACACAGTGTAATATTATTGTGTATATAATATATATATACCTAACCGCGAGAGAACGTTTCTTCGTTTGTATACAAGTATATATTTTTTTTAAATTACTCTCCCTCGCATTGTATTCCGTACAATATGTTGTTCTCGCTATTCGAATGAACTCGTTTTTACTAGGGATCGGTCGGGTACATAATGGGAGTGCGTCGGGCACCCGTGAGCGTCATCTATAATAGTTGGATAATGGGCTAAAAACCACAATGGTGACAAGGGTGCTTGTGCACCGAATGGAAACACCAAATACTGTCATACATACGGCTCATTAGTAACAATTTCAACGGGGGCGAACACGAGCACGTTATATTAAATACCGTGTAAATTCCATTTTAATTTGTACGTAATGTTATAATATTATGTATTCGCTATAGAAAAATGTGTTTTTTTTTTCTTCCACGACACGTTTATATAAAAGCTTTTGCGTTAAATTCAATGAAATCAATTTAGAATTAATGTATTTAATTGTTATTGTTGTTGTTCGAATGAAATTCAAGACTTATGAGTACAGTCGAAGTAAAAATATTCAATGCGGTTTCGCAGCGTACTCGTTAAAAATACAAATACCTAAAACATGTATTTTAAATTTAAAATACTAACCGATTTTCAATTTTATTTAGGTAAAATGAGTTATATTATTTAGAAAAAAATTAAAATATTATTCTTGAACGATGGTATATATCAGGGCTGGGCAACTAGCAGCCCGTGGTCCACATCCAGCCCGTCGTCCTTTTTTACTAGGCCTGGACTGTCTTTCGACCAGGGGCGCCATTTGGGGGTGGGCAGGCTCGCACACCCTTGGAAATAAATGCGTAGATGGCCTAAAAGTCATATAATATACCTATTGGTTTTCAGTGTTTTGTTGGTCTTCAGACTTAAATATTATCATTTAAATTCATTATGTCATTATTTATTATATGTTTTGCTTATCAACTGAAAGGGGCCAAAAAATTTGGCTTCCTTATGGAAAAATTATTGGCTTTGTGCACGGTGTAGTGGCACACAGACGTGCCGTGGAATTTGGCCTTACCTCATACCTAAACAAATAAGCTCCCATCAAATAATTATAAATTTCAGTACATTTACTTTATAAATGTGCTGAATTTAGAAATTTCAATAATTTTTTTTTTATATTTACTAACGGTTTTAGTAATAATTGTCAAGTACTTTTTCAAGAGGGGAGAACATGTCCCTATCCTAACTCCCCCCCCACCAATATGCTTTATATAATATAATATCTATTGGGGAAATAAATTAATATCCCCAGATCGTATCTGTGATACTACTGATGTGTTGCATGTTTCACACTGTACCGAATCGGGGGTCTGGACTGTATACAGATTTTACTTATATATTATTATAATACTTTTACCGGTGACCTGCAGCTATATATTTGAAATTATTCACATCATTTATTAAAGATAAGTCTTATTAAATATTTGTATTATAATTTATTAATGAATAACGGATTTATATTATGTAAATATATATATTTTAGATACTGAGCGTAGCGGGGAAGCTTAAGGTTTTACAATGATGTTTACTTTTATTTTTATTGTTTTATTTTTCTGTAAACACTTTTTCTACCAGAAGGAGTGCTCCGATCTTTACACTCATACCCGGTTTCCGGTAGAAAATTGCATCTAGTTGGTACTTTTAAGAGGTCATTTTTCGATTTTCATAATAGTTTTTTAATGCGTAAGCAAA